>CAUYON010130724.1:0-34129 GCA_963573935.1 Arctocebus calabarensis | reverse complement strand
GTCTCTCCCGTGGGGTAGAGTGGGAAGACATCTGAACTCTGCTCGCTTGTTTGTATGGAGGTATGGAGTATCCTGCCAGCCACTCTCATGGGGGAGAGGACTCCTGTCCGCTTGGTAGTGCGCTCTGTACCTTTTTATTTGTGTCCTCGGGGTCTCAGGTCGCCCCAGCAGGGTTGATGTGCGCTCTTCGACCTTTTGGCTCAGATCCAAACCATCGACTTTCTTGCTGAGTTTCTGTCCTTTAACTCTCCATCTGGACGGGAACCTCTGCGGAAAGCTAGCTACAGATCGCCATCTTGGCTCCTCCCCCCCCCAAACTGAGTTTTGAATCTTGTGGCTCTTGCTCAAAGGCCACTAGATACAAGATGTATGAGGCAGTGTATCTGCCTCAATTCCTCCCTTTATAATGAGTTGTTCTTATACATTTGAGCTCCCTTAAAGATTTCCTAGGAAGAAGAATGATCCTAGAAAAGGCCTAATCATCACAGTTCATAGGTGTCATGCCAGGTACTTTGCACACACTGATTTAATCCTTATAGCAACCCTATGATGCAGAGACTATTACTGTCACTTTACAAAGGAAGAAAATTGAGGCATATAGGGTTAAGGTCCCCTGTTACTAATAAGAACCCAAGATTCATACACTTTTAGCCACTGTGCACACAGCTACTCTGCATAAAGGTATCATCAGTAATTAAATTAATTTTTACTTTGATCCTAGCAGAGCTGTTTCTTTTTTAGGGCAGACCAACAGATTCGAACCTCCTGAACTCAACAGATTTAAACCTCCTCAACTCACTAAGTTGGGAGCTTAGTATATATGAAAAAAAAGTCAATTTTAGGAGATTGTCTGTGGCTTGTTACCATTATAGAGGTAGGAATCATAGAGGAACAAATACTGTTACAAAATATCTGATCATTTTCTCTGTAAAAAGATCCAATGTCTTTCCCCAAGTACTACTTTTGGAATCAAAGCCAGATTCAAACCAGTTTTATCATAATGTGCCAAACATCAGTTCACATCAATTTCCCCCAGAAATCCCTTCTGTGTACACAGGCAGTCCCCAAGTTACAAACATCTGCTTATAAATGGAGGCTCTTACAGTAAGTCCTTGAGTTACAAACATCCAACTGACTTAAGACTCAAGTTATAAATGGAGGCTAGTACAGGTAATAGGCAAATATATCTGTTCCAACTTCCATACAAATTCAACTTAAGAACAAACCTACAAAACCAATCTTGCTTATAACTTGGGGACTGCCTGTCTATTGCATTCTTTTCTCATTTATTTCTTCTATTTGTGCCTGACCATGTACTAGTTTAACTATGTGATATTTTAGCTCAGCGGTAGACGCATTTCTAATATATGGTAGTAGAGAATTTGAGAATTCAATAAATAAGTCCTCTATGTTCCTTTTAAAATCAGCAACACTCTCATTCTGTGCATACGCAAACATCAAATGGAATTTCTTCAAAGCAATTAGCTCATTCATTCAATCTATGGATAGTGGGGCAATATTCAACTTGGGTCACAATCCTATCGTTCCTGTGACAAGAATGCAACAAAGGATGCTTGCAGGGAAGGATGAATGTGTTATTTTTGCAATACCTCCAGATGGTACAGAGCATGGCAGACAGCAGGTGGGTGAATTTAGCACCTGTCATTAGGCAGTGGGAAAAACTACCAGATCCCTTGTCACTCTAAAACCAATATTAATAGTTAGCCAGAGAATTTATATTGAGCACTCTACTTGCTGTTGCAGAGAGTACAAAAGGAAGAGGCTCATTTTGGAAAGTAGGGTGGAGGCCAGAAAGTCCAGGGCTGGAGGAGAGAGAGAGGACAAGACTGTCGTGGGGTGAAGGCTGCTTCAGTCTGACCAATGTGAGGCTTTAGCTCTGCCATATTTCAGTTCTCAAAATTAAATGCCATTGTGCTTTTGTAGCCTATAAGTCTAATACTCAACATCTTGTGCTATTTAAACAGCCTTTTTGTTGCTCTAATAATCTGAAAATAGTGTTGAGTATCTTGATCATAGGTGAGAAGACTCTTGATTCACAAGAAATCTGTTTATATCCTCATACCAGATATTCCTTGTTGATTTTCTGTGACCCAAGATTCATGAAGAGAACGTAATTTGGGTAATTTGTAAGGAGACTATAAACAGCGACACTATCTGGATTCATTACTGATGTTTGATTCACTACATCTTTGGGGGAGGGGAGAATAGAAAAATACATGTTACACAATTAACATTTTTAGCCACATTTTAAAAAGTACATGAATTCACATTCTTAACCACTGAGTTAAGCCATCCACATTCTCAGACTACTTAGTAGGTATAAATATGGAGTAATGTAAACACATGCTTCAGTATTGTATATCTAAATACTATTTCCAGCAAGGTAAACAAGGCATTTAATGACCACGGGATCACTGTGGCTGCTCTTCCTTATTGGCTTTTCATCATCTGATTCCTCGTGGGTTCTGTTCACACAGACGCATGACAGGAATTTCCTTTTGCTTCCTATTGAATCAACCCCATCACTCGGCTGATGCCATCTGGCATCCAGATATTACTGTTGCCTTCTGCCTGCTTGCTCTTTTTCTTCATCTTCTCCTTTTTTAATGGCTCACACCATGGTTATTTATGGCAACATATTTAAGCCCTAAGTGTTATGTTGAAGCACATAAATGGTTTCTTAACCATGCAAAGCCATTCTGAAAATCTAATAAGGTAAGTCAAGATATTTTAAAATGGAAGAGTAAGGTACCAGGACTACCCGATACTACCTTTGAGAGCCTGGCATCATTACGGTTCTCTACCTGGTAAATGCCGCTACCTGGGGAGAGGATGGCTGGTTAAAGTGGTTGGCCACATGGTGCCCAAAGAACTACCATGTTCTATTGCTTGCTCTGTGCCATCGAAGAACTGCTGGAGGCTTATACACTAATATATAGGAAGACCCTGGCTTACCTGGGATGCCTTGTTTTAGAGACCTGCAAGTCTGGAAAGGGGAAGGCAGAGCACCTGGAGCCTTCAGGCCATACTTTTTTTTTTTTTTTTTTAAGCATGACTGCTTTAGCAAATTATACCTAGGGTATTCAGTGGCTTGGTAGCAGCCTAAAGGAGTTAAGGAAATGAACAATTTCCTTCCTATTCCAAGTCAGATCAGACTTTTTAAGGTTAGATGAATGACTTCCTGTTCAGCAATCTTTCTTTAACTGTCTAAGAGATTACCACTGTATCATTTTTCCTCAAGAAATTAAGCTGTCAAGGGGGTCATCATATTTACTTGCCTCCGGTGGTAGTGATGTTTATGTATACATCTCAACATGGGGGTAAAAAATAAGAGATGGAAAATATTTCAGTAATTTTTTAAACTTCTACTTCATTAACAAAAATAATTGTACTGCCACATTGTAGTTCTGATCTCCCACCAAATAAAAGTAAACTTTGAAGGGTTTCAAAAAAGACCTAGAGTTATTCCTATATATTTTTCAGTGGATGTGACCAGATGGGCTCAATCTGGCATTTAAATAATGCATCCTAAATCTAACATTCTCAGCAGCTAGAGGCAAATTCAAAATGACGCAGCTCGAATATTAACAGAAGATAATTCATCAGCATTGTTGTCATCCCTCCTTCTAGTGCTGGAATGACATTACTGTTACACTCAGAAATGTGACAATCTTATTAATTGCACAAGTCTATCGTTAACCACAATTCCTTCTTTGTTAATTGGGTAGCAAGGATTTTTAATTGATTCCTCAGATGAGATGCTTTGAAGCAAGTTCATTCTATTGTATTTACTAGTAAGATTGTCCGCGTTTCATAAGCTTCATTGGCTAATGCACTCCATTGCTTAGTCTCAGTTTGGAATTTGGATCTTGTTTGTATTATTCTGCTCAATTAGAGAGGCAAAATAAAATACCTTGCTTAACGATTCTTGCTGCTGATTTTCAGGAAAACCTGATAAAAATATACACCTGGATCAAGGCAAACCATGACCACCAGTGAAAAATCAGCTCAAAGGGTATGACTCCCACAAGTGGGTTAGGGATTCCTGCTTTGCACACCAAGAATACATATTCATCACAATAGTCCAACCTTTCTACCATATGAATTAAATAAATCACGATTCTGTTGTTGGTGAAAAAATCAACATCCAAAAGTTTTTCTGAATAGAAGTTGCAGCTTTATATGATGAATGCATCCATTTAAGTATGTTACCCTAATGAGATCCCATGGCCATGAATTTGTTGGTCAATCTATGAGACTGGTATCCTGACAACTGTATTTGTATCTTCTGTGTGGTTAGTTAGTGGAACTACAGTGTTAGTTGTTGGTACCCTCTTCTCTTCTATAAAGTTCTAGTTATTTCTTGGCAATTCTGTTTTTAGTCTTTTATGATAGTTTTCTTCTAAGCATCTCAGAGTGGTTGCATTACAACACATTTTTGGCCAGAGTGCTAACCAATCTTTTCCTTACATGGTAGGATTACTAAAAGTATCTAACATTTAATAAGGATATCTTCAAATGCTAAAGACTTTAATCTGGTAATTTCCCCATATTATTTAATGAGACAGGCTGGTGATAATATTTTCACTTTCCATGTGCAGAAATAAGTGATACATGCTGCTTTACTACAGCCCTCTCCAGTGTCAGCTAGAGCCAAGGCAACAGATAATAGTTCTGGGCCGCTGTTCCTTTTCTCTGTGGCAGCTCAGAAGTGACAGCTGCAGCTCTGAAACATTAGCACTTAATTTAAGCAATGTGAGTCCCTTTGGTAGAGGGAAGGGATGACTTGCTGACAGTATATCATTTTTTCATTATGCTTTGGAGACTAATTATAGGTTGTTACATACAGTTCAAAACTGGTATATGTGGTTTTAAAAAAAGAAGAAATTAAAGTCATGCAAAATTATGTTCTTTAAGTTCAAAATCAATGAAAGTAAAGAAAAAAACAAACAACAACAACAACAAAAAAAAAAACGCGACACTCAGGACCTTGCTCAGAGTGCAGTACACTGAACATGTAAAGTGTATTAAAATGTGGAAACCATATACCTTTCATTACATTATTCTACAGCTGTCACTTATTTCATTTTGGTATAAAGGTTATTATTGTTCTGAGTATAATAGTATACATTTCCTTCACCCTGTACCACCACTCCAATTACAGTCTACTTCAATTCAGATTAATCATGCCAAGATGGCGATTCCATTACACTCTGAGTAAAATTTAATAGTCTCATATATGGCTATAGTTTCAGTGGCTAAAGCTATGTGTTTAACTACGTTAGGGATTTTATTAAGATTAAAGTTAAACACAATGCATCTTAATCAGACCTTTAGTAGAAGAAAACCATTACAAAATACGGTTGATCATGGACTATGCAATGCTTTTGCAGAAGCTCTAATCTCTGCTTACAGCTTGCATCTGAGAGGCATCTAATAATGGGAAAGATGTTTCATTATTGATATAAGATGTTTTTATTCATCTTCAACTTTATTGTATTATTTGACATCAGTCAGAATGCAATATTATAGATAGTATTGTAGACCAAATGACATTTAGACCAAATGACAAACTGTAGCATGCAAGGAGAACAGAGAGTTTATAAATATGTAAAATAATACGTATTTGGTTTTAAACATATCTAATCCAAGACAATATAAAAGGAATAACCAGCTACAGTTATAGTAGCTTTCTGTGACTTAAATAGGATCTTAGTGATGAAGAAGTTCATGTTACTTTATAATGAACTGCTGACTTCCCCTTCAGCAGCAGGAAGGCCTGGCAAACCAGGTACTGAGAGGAGAAAGACAAAACCGTCTGAGCGTCACCATTCCCTTGAAGGTTGCAGTGTGATCTGTAACTGCTGCCCTTCCCCCAAAGTTCTGCAAGGGTTAGTTGCTTTTTCTCAAACAAGTAGAAAATGTGATTGTAGTAACTTTACAGCACAGAAATAATTTATGTTTTGTTAACTGTCCTTTTAAGTAAGAAATGTTTTGCTTGGGGCAGTGCTTGTGGCTCAAGGAGTAGGGCGCCAGACCCATATACTGGAGGTGGCAGGTTCAAACCGGCCAAAAACTGCCAAAAAAAAAAAAAAAAAAGGAAATGTTTTGTTTGATGATGGACAATTTTTCTGTAGAATCAAGTGACAATATAATTTCCTTACAAATGACTTTTGCTTATTGTACAAATCTATATTCTGAATTTCTTCTCAAATCTCTTGCAGTTTAGAGTAAGATTCCTGAACATAACTGTGTTCTGGCGAATCAAATCAGATTTCAAACAGGATGAATCTGAGAAAATTCTACACTGCACTGACTATATTGATTACAATGTGAAACTTATAATTTAGATGATGAGTGGAATTTGGAAACCATTTCATATCCCACATGCTGTCCTGGGAACCCCGGGAGGGGACATGTCCTGTGTGTCGTGAATAACACAGAGCCTAACCCTTATAATAAATGAATAAATCTGGAAAATCTTCCACTGAGAAATTGCTCTGGTCAAAGATAATAATTTGTCAATAGAGTGCATTCTCTTATTTATAAAACAGATGCAGCAAATATGACTCTCAGTGTTTTCTAGTAAAACCAATATATATTTACTGATCAATCAATTCATCTACTTTTGTCTCTCTTAGTTTCTGCTTCTGAAGTATCTGGCAAATCCGTGCCTAATGGTCTTACAAATTTCCTGGCCTTGATAAAACCGAGCAAGGATGGGATCCTGTTCAAATGAGGCAAAGACCTGGGTCTCCCTATGAAACCAAAGCCAGCAAGAAAAGGAAAAGCAAAGCTAATAAACTCCCTCTGCCCTTAGACACATTTTCTTTACCGCCCCCCACCCTCTTTTTGTGAATGGGTATACTGCACAGCTGGGAGATAAGGAGAGTGAAAAGCTGCCCGGACTTTCACATCAAAACTACGTTACATCACCAGATGCCACCTGGGCCTTCTCACCTTTGTCCTCTTTCCCAGAGAAAGAAGGAGGTCAGAGTTTGGAGAAGAGAGTAAGCACTATGCCTTCATCTTCCTACTTTAGGCAAAATTAAAAAGCATTTTGAGGCCAATCATGAGTTTTGACAAACTCTTTGAAACTGATAAATCTCTAATTGGAGAGTCCAAAAGCCTCATTTCACTTTTGGTAAAATGATTACCCTTAGTTCAGAATCCTGAAAGCCAGGACCAGGGAGGCACTGCATTCTTTAAACCCATGAGCTTCCAAAAGTGAACAATTGGTGCTTTTAAAACTTACGAGGGCTCTTCTGACACAGCTGCTCCTTCTTCTAGCTCTTGAGCTTGTTTGTACCAAGGCAGCTTGGCCTCCACCGGAAGTTTCTCTGAGAATTCAGTGAATGCACAGATAAGAGAAGAGGTTAGAACCAATCTGGAATTTGGGGGACATTCCTTTTTCCCCCGCCCCAATTCTTTGTTTTGTACTGTGTCTAGAAGTTATTCATACTATGTGGCAACCACAAACACTATGTTTTTAGGTAAATTGCTGCTTCTGATGATGGTTAGATCAAGAAAAATAAAGCAGGATTTGAAAAACGTTTAATACTAGTCTGTATACATTCTTCCTCTCCATGTCGAGTAGCAAAGTCATTTTATGATGAAAGTCATAATTCTGGGAGCACAAGCTCAGTGTGGACATGAAGAATCATCAAAGTATCTTTCCACTATTTCCTATTAAAAAGATAGAACAGTATTTACCTTTTAAAACAAACACAAAATACTATACTGTTTTCTATAAATTCTAATTTCATTTTGCCTTTTGACTAAGTGTGATCTATGTCACATTGTCAAAAATAAACTCTGCTGCTCCGAAATTCACAAAATAATGTTTTAGATAGCTGGCTCATTTGGTACTACCCCAAGTCTCACTGACAGTTGGAATACGTACAACTTAGAGTTCACAACCCATAATTTGACTGGTTTCACCTACTTATCTAGCTTGGGCCTAAAAATTCAGAACAAACTTCCTAACTACTTCCTGGGGAGAAAAATGTGGAGGAGAAAAATCAAGAGGGAGGTTATAACTGTGCCTATAGATGTAACTGCCAAGATTCCCATTCTGACATATTTATTAGGGTCATTTATAGGCATATTTGCCTTTATAGTATGAGCCAATGAAGCACTATCACCATTTTATAACATATAATTGCAAAGATGAAAGACATATATCTCTATATATACACATCATAGAATTATATGGTATTTTAATGATGTTTAGAGAGCCAGTCTCACTTCTTAGTTGTGAAATTCCAGATTTTATTCTTGATAGTAAACCACAAATTGCTTTTCTTTCTCTGAAGTGGCTTGGTGATGATAAAGCTAATAAACGACCTACTATTTTAAGTAAGGGGCATCACTTCTTGTCCTCAATGTGCAGCCATTATTTATAGTCAGAAAACAAAGCAAGTGAGAAATGTAAAACTACCAAATGTCAAAGGATTTGCTAACATTTTATTTTTATTTTTTTACGAGATCGGGTCTCACTATGTTGCCCTCAATAGAGTGCTGTGGCAGCACAGCTCACAGCAACCTCAACCTCTTGGGCTTAAGCAATTCTCTTGCCTCAGCTTCCCAAGTAGCTGGGACTACAGGGGTCTTCCATAACACTGGCTATTTTTTTCTTGCAGCTGTCACAGTTGATTTTAGCTGGCCCAGGTTGGGTTCGAACTCACCAGCCTCAGTGTATGTGGTCAGTGCCCTACCCACTGAACTATATAGGTGCTGCCAGATTTGCTAACATTTTAAAACACAGCAAGGCAATATCTATACACACATCACTTTACAATTACCCCAACTGTTCCCATTAAATGACAGTGAAGCTACCTCTGAAAGCATGAATTATTGTCTTTCAATAATGAATCATTCAGTCTGGCTCTAATAGGTGAATTATATTTGACTATTGATTTTCACTGAATTCTATCTGATGTGCCTATGCTCACCTCCTCCTACTTTTGAGGACAATAATGATAGTGAACCATTAATGGTTACATTTGAGCAGAACTGACTGTACCCCAGGCATTAGGTTAACCATTGGCATCTAATTACATCTCATTTAACTCTCACATGATCTAATAATACATAGATACTATGATTACCTGCATTTTATAGATGAGGAAACTGAGGCTTAGAAAGAGGAGCATTTATTAAAATTAATTGGGACGTCTGATATACTTTTGTTCTTTGGTTTCATTTTATATCATTTAGATTTTATGATGCCATTCACTTGCTCTGAGGCAACCTAGAGGATAATAAAAACTTGGGAAACTATGGCTGATTTTCAAAGAAGTCTAATAATTTAACAAAATAAAATGTTTAAAGAAAGAAATGGGAACTATATCTAAATATTGAAAATTAGAAGAGGTTTATAATAAAGAATTCTCTACCTCGGACTGGTTTGTGGCTTTGGATTTTTCTCTTTCATTGACATAGGTAACAATACTTGCCCAGAAATCAGAGGAGTATTCATGCTCATCTGAGAGACTCAGTACAATTATAATAAATCTTACTAAGTTGAACTATTCTAAAGTTCCTTCTTAATCAATTGTTTGCAATATCTATTATCTTATGATATATTCCAAATTTTATTTCAAATTATGATTCTGGAATTCAGCCTCATACTAATGTTTTAATTTTTAATATCAAAAGTAACAATTTTCCATTTCATGAGTTTGAAATATGAGACTTCCCAGTGTCTTTTAGGCTTAGCAAAGGACTCACTTAGACTTGTTCCCTTGTTTACAACATCAAGAAATGTGGATAGTAAATCACACCCATATTTCTATAATATCCGATCTCCCTGTAAGCAGGTTTATCCATTACTTTTCAGCAACAGTCTTCAAACAGCTTTATGACTTGAGAGACAGTTATATGTGTATAAATTGATTTCTATATGCAGTGCTTAGAAATTTGTAATGAAAACCATTGGAGAGATTTTTAAAGGGAATCAGTTCATTTAGTTTAAGTAATAAAAAAATTGTACTAAGAATACTAGGGAGACTTAAAAATATTCCAAAGAGTTTAAAACATCACCTGAATACACTGAACAATGAACAGAGTGGTAAGAGGACACCCATCTAATTACCTTTGGGTTTGTAGCACGGAGTGGGTATGATGCACTCCTCTTTGATGTGGGGCTTTGTTTTGGGGCTACAGCCTCCTGTGTGCATTCCTCGATGGTCAATGCAGAGAACCACGCGGTACCTGAGGCCCTGGCCACACGTCACTGTGCACTGGGAAGAGATCGCAAGAGAGAGGAGACTCATAGGCAAAGCCTTGTTTACTTTTCTTTCCTTCCCATCCAAGACTTTTTAATCTAAAGATTCCTTCTTGTATACTCATGGTAAATTTATACCACTTCTTATCCATCATGAGATCTTTGTTCTGTTAAGTCATTTGCTGTGAAGTTGGCTAAAAAGGAATCTTCCAGTCCTTATTAATCAGTCAGCAATCTTTAAGCAGTCCTTGTGTGAAAAGTCTCAGACCAAGCATGGAAAAGGAGAAAAGACATTGTAGCCTGTGTTCAAGTTTGATTTGCAACACTGCCATTTATTTATATTTATTTATTACTTTGCTAATGACTGCTATACCCCAAAATGTGAGAAATACTCCCACCTGAATATTTTAAATATTTGCACTTCCATCATAACTAATTTATACTGAGGCATGGCCAATCCCATTGATTACATTGAAATGGGAAAAAAATTGTTTCAAGGAACTCATTCCATGGGCAGATGCCAGACATTGATAGTCCCTCCCATGGTTCTCCATGTATGATAGCACGTCTAGATTTAGAAAACTGCACAGCTCTGATCCGCTGTCACAAAGCCACAGGGCTCAGCAAACAGGCTGTCATTTCTGTGGCTTGAGGACACAATGGTTTATTTAATCATTAGTTCCTTTGCCATTTCCCTTTTAGCATTAGCAGTCAGGGAACCTCGAATAACGCTTATGTTTAATTACAGCAAGTTTCCTAATGTCTATAACTTTTTTGTTTTAATAATCCCCCCATATCCCAATTTTAATTTTTGCACCATTGTCATCTCACCTTTTCCTTCAACAAATAACATACTTAGTAGTATCAATTATAATCTACTTAGACCCTTTTGGTTATAGACTAAAGTATAATAACGAAAAATGAAATCAATCAAACTTGTGGTCTACTGAACTCTATCATTAAAGCAGCTTTCACAGATTCAGGATTAGTCATTCAGCCTCGATTACTCTTGAAAGGCATTCCTTTCCCTTTGCCATTTGAAGGAACATTATCTGGGATGCAAGTGAGGCTTCTTGAAGTCACTTGAAGAAAGACATTTAAAAAAAAACATCAATTACTTTCAGTCATGCTGGCTTTGGGGCTATCCTACTCCGGGAGCTAAGGTGGGAAGCTTCTCGATACCTCAAGAGGAGAAATGTGGAGCCGCACAGGGTACCCGGTGGGCCATGATGGTGAGAGGGAAGAGTGGACTTACTCTCCTAAAGAACAAAGAAAGAAGGCACAGTTACCGGAGACCACTCCTGTGCCAGCCATTTAGGGCAGTCAAAAATGTTGCAGGGCTGCACGATGGGCATCTTAGGGGTGTACATGCATTTCCACTCTTCCACTGAAGTGACATGCCCCTGGATGTCCTCCTCCACACAGGAAACTGCCCGGCTCTGGATGCCCCCCCCACACGAGGAGGAGCACGCGGTCCACGGGGTGGCCTCCCACCTACAGAAGCAAGGGTAGTCATCAGGGCAGACATGCACATTGCCAACCTCCTCAGTGACTGGCAGACCAACCCCTTTCCCCATGCCTGTAGGTATAGATAGGTTCTGAGAGGCTACTGTCCAGAGAACCAGAAGTCATCTATTGCTTACAATCTGATGATTAAGAGAGGATTCACCATGGCCAAGAGGGCTTTGTAAACCATGGCGCTCTACACAAATGTAAGAAATTACAGTTTGAGAGCTGTTCACAAAGGTATCTGCACTATCTGTAACCTACTCAAAAGATATAGTCCTTAGCTCTTCTTACTATGGTTTCTACATATATATAATTTATTTTCATAAACACATTAAGTGTCTATGGATAACCAGTTGACACTAATCATTTGCAGCTGAGCTGATAGTTTTTATTGTCATTGTAGCAGATAGTACTTCATTTCTTAATTTCTAGGTGCTCTTTTCATGAGAAGCTCATAAAAGATCAAGGTAAACAAAAGACTCTCCGTTACTTCTGCGATCATCAGCTTTGGGGCTACACAGATTCAGCACAGTTCTGATGCTCAAACTGTGCCATTATTAAGCTGAGAAACATAAGTGTCAATATAGGCATTATTCATTCATTCTCTAATTTTTGAAGGCTACTGACAGAGTTCTTACAGTAAACAATTCCTAGAACAGTGAAAAGGTTTCATTTGGTTAGAATGCTAATGGCATCTGAATCCAGGTACACAGTTAAGTAATATAGAAAACAACAATGTTTCCAATAACATTTAAGGTAATTCCATTGACTTTTCAGAGCCATACATAGCTCTGAAGCAGTTGAATCCAGATGAAGAGAGAGATATCTTTGCCTAGTTATTTTCTCTCTTTTGTAGCTTTAGAGAACGTAGAATTTCTAAAAACAGAAACATTGGGACTGAGTTGAGCTTTTATGTCTTATGTATATTCTTCTTATTGAGGAGGATTGCTAAGGAGCTCTAAGATTTCTCTTATAATTATGAGAGATATAATTTCAATGAGAGAAATAAAATGCCACTGCGTTGACCCATTTGAATAGTAAATTTTAGAATATTGCACAGGAGTACCATGAAGACATTACTATTTCTACAAGTTGTATTTTGTGTACATTGTGAGCTGGATTTCTCTTCTGAACAAGTCTGAATAATATGCATTTTCCAGTTACAAAGGGTTTCTCTTCACGCCTTCTCTGCATTATTGAAGTTTAGGCAAAAATTGTTCTCTTCACTGCCAAAAGTCAAATGTGCTGCCAAATACAATGTTTTCCTATGCATATTTCCTCAGGAGACATATAAGAAAATGTCATTATGGGGAAACTGAGGCTCTCTGCTTAGCTCTTAGATTTTCTAATCTCTTTCAAGAGAATAAAGTTGCTCTGTAGAGAACTTCTCTTCTGAAAGGAAAAGACCAATTCTCATTTGCCTCCACGTAAATCTCTAAAAGGCTTCCTTCAGGAGGTGGATAACAAGTTTGTCTGACTCAGATTGAAATTGGGCTGAATATACAAGTACAAATTCACGTTAGATTTGATTTGACAGTGGAATTGGAGTATGTTGTTAAATGTACATTTAATTGCTTAGAATATTAAGATGCTATAAAAGAGCCTATTTTTCTAACTGGTATTCTAAAATCCCTAAACTTGACCCTTCTAAAGGGAGAGTGATTAATTTTTATCTGAGCACTTGTGGATCTGACCACATTTCACGAACAGTAACAAGTGTCCTTTTCACTATCATTGATCACAGAAAGACAAATGAGGCTAATGTTATTCTGAGAATTTATAGTATGGTTCCAGCATACGACTACAGTTCTACATGTAAAAGATTATCATGTGAATCCTTGTGTAGGTGAAACATGTCTGGGTGATTTAAAGGAAGTGTAACAAAAGCCAAGAGAGGGCATCAAGTGGGGAGGTCTTAAAACAGTAACCAGGAAAAGTGCTTGGAATGAAAAAAAAATGTATCCAAGAATCTCGTCCTTGAGAACATGAAATAATTTGATATTTCATACATTTGAGCTCCTTTGGCCTTCAATTTTTTTAAGCAACACTATGTTTGATAAAGTCTCAAAATTGAGAAGGAAGTAGAAAAGTGGCATATAATATTACAATTAAGAACCGAGATAACTTATCAGGGTCCATTCTCATATTATGTTTGGAAAGGCATTACTGTCAACTGAAAGCAGGAAAGAACAATCTAAAAATTTGTTCAATTGTGTTTTGTGTCTACACTTGAGGTCTTAAACCCATTGAAATAATTTAAATAAGTAAAGTCTTCTGCCTTGATCAGTGGGAATCTGCCATTTAAGGACCATTTTTGAATCTCAATTCTTCTTCTTAAGTGAAAACACATTTGTAGAAAGAAACACCTTCAGTTTGCTAAGACTTTATCAGTAAAGCTGAACTTTAGTAAAAGTAAAGTTTTCTAAGCCTTTATCAGGAAAGTCCTAACTTGAGGACTTAACTTTCTAATCGTCTTTCCCCTTTTCCACGTGGTGCGTGGACGAGCTGCAAACACATGTCAGGGAGGACATTTCAGTTTACCCCTGGGTGGTAGGCATTTGGGGGAAATCCCAGTTGACAGAAATCAGTTTTAACTTATAGTAGGCACTACTAGTTATGCCAGGGAGATACAAACAAGAGAGAACATAGGTATGACAGAAACCTAGGAGAGGCCACTACAGGAAAAACATAACGATGAAGTTGCTCACTCCTGACCCCCAACTTTGCCTTTATCTAAAAATGTGTGGCTTTCATGTAGATACGTGCATCCCATGGACAGTTATTGTACAGATAGAGAAATTAAATCTTAGTTCTGTCGAATTAATCTTTTGATATTTTCGTTAAATTCTTCTAAGGAGAAGAGTTCTTGATCAAAGCAGCAAAATGATACATCAGACATATTCTAAAGTTATTCATATTCTTTGTTAATATAGTCATAGAAAAGTGGGAGGGAGCTGACTAATGAGGTGGCCACTTGGTGAAAGACTTTAAAACATTAACAAACATCTAGTATAAATCAAATCCACCCATCTCTATGTGCCCATTATGTGAAAAGTGAGTTTCCTGCCAGTCCCTGAGAGTATTTAAGGAGACACTGGATGACAGCCTGCATTGGTGTATGTATATTATATGAATATCTGTATGTATTTATGCATGTGAAAATACATACACACTGAATAAGAATGCATATCTGTATAACTCCGTATGTTTATACATCTATAAACATAGAGAGGTTATGTGTAGTTGTGAGTGGGAAGAAGGAATGGGAGAATGAACCATCACCGGGGTGTTAGGCTAGCTCACCTTAAGAGGCCTCTAATTCATTAGGTATTTGGATATTTTCAATTAAACTTTGCTTTATGTTACAGGTCAGAATAAAATTATTTTCTGGGTTTGGTTTAGTTGGGGACAGAGCAAGCCACTATGGATTATTCCCACTATTTATGATTTAAACCCTTGGTTCTAAATAGTGACTGATTCCCAAAGGGACAAATAAGCAAAGAAAGCAGAGCAAAGGTCTAATTCAATCCCAATTCTGATTTCCGCCCTGTGTAGAGCTATTCCAGTGTGGCTAGAAGTACGCTTAGTAGCCAGCATATTTTTCAGCTTTTCCAGTTTTCTTATGAATATATTATAGCAAGAACAGATTCTTTTAAAAGTTCTTAAATTACTTTCGTGACTTTTTCTAGTTGTAAAAAGTCCTATACTTTTAAAAAGCTATGCAGCACACTGAATTTTATGTTTTGGAAAAAATATCTCCCCAAATGCTCTGAACAATAGAAATATGACAAAATTGTCCTTTTGTACTTAATTATGATTCCTTTGAAGTAAAAAGAGGACATTCAAAGCCCCCATGTAGAATAATAGCACATCTGGAATTCTACATTTGTGGTATTGCAATAATACTTCAGGCAGTGTTTGTTTAGCAATTAGCAACAGTGCTTTAATGACTAGGTTTGTATTGCAGAGGAAACATGGAAAAGGACAAATGGAATGAAAGAAAGAAGGAATATAAACCCTCACGCTGTATCTAATCAGAGTGAATTACTGTGTCCACTCCAATGTAATAGGATCCTATCTTAAACTGGGTTTTAAATGACAAGCTTACAGTCTGAGCAGGCCAATGTTATTCAAAAGCAGAACTCAGGATGGATTGCGAAATATACCATCTACCATCTTCTTCTTCTTCTTCTTCTTTTTTTTACAGAATAACACAGAATCTATATATGGTGTGTATGTGTATATATGTGTATTTATATATATATAAAAGCAGCAGAAGACTGATTTGCTAATTCTAACATCAGGACGACGGATTTACGTACCGAGGAAGGGGATGGTAGAGGTCATAAGGCATGATCTGCTTGAATCCGTCACTGTTAGGAACAATAATGCCAACCCTCTGAGTAGAAGGTACACACAATAAAATCAACACTAAATGTTTACATTAGACAACTTTTTAAATACAATGTAAAAATAACATCAATAAATCATCTCTGAAAAACAACACTAAAACAGTTCAATACCTTTATGCTAACATATGCTTTAGGATGGGGCCAGTTCTTTGAAAGGGCACCATTGACTATAATTAGTTGTCTGATCCAAGCAGGAAATACCACTGGAAAGGGTAGTGGCAAGAAAACTTGGCACCTCATCATTAACTACGACACAATAAGCTTGTAAATGTTCTTTAATCCCCAAATTATACATCCTATGAAGTCATTATTGTTATCATCATTATTAATGTTACTTCCAGATGCTTACCAAGCAATTTCAGTTACTGTCTCATTTTTGATGAAAGAGAGCCATCAGAGAATATGTACCTCAGAAATGACTAGACTACGTAACTGCATTAGCAAGTTTCCTTTCTTGGCAGATCTAGTACCTGGGAAACAGTCACTTATGTACTTTAATTTCTCTACCAAAATAAAGGTAGGCAGTTAAAGTGAGATAATGAGTATGAGAGGGATTTTTTTCTAGTCTATGAAATAGTGCACAGTTTTAACTGCTATTATGGTGGTGGTTGTGATTGCCAAGGCTGCTGATAATATATGTAGTGCCCTGGGAAACCTGTGAGGTTAGAATCAGCATAGAGGCTAAAGGATGTACAAAACATGACATTACAGGCTGTGTGGAGGTTCCAGAGGCCTTTAGGACGCTAGTCTACTATTCTCCCCTACTTCACTGATTTCACTTAAAGCCTCCAATTGTTAAGACTTGGTCTTTGCTTGAGGATTTTTGATTGAAGGGTTTCAGATAAGGGAGTTAGTACAACAGAGCGTCCATCAAGAGTAGGAGACGGGGAGACGAAATGCACAGATGCAGAATATGGCAGGGCATAAATGGAAGAAGCTTATTTTGTAACTGACAAATGATAGAAAGCCCCTCTTCTGAATAGAAGGAATCCACGTATTCTATCTGCATTCCTGGAATAGATGGATGGGTGTATAAAATATCGTATATATTCAATATATATGTTTATATTTCTATTTAAATAAATAAACTAAGACTTTTGTTTTGACCCCCATATTCTGCTAAGGGATAATGTAGTATTTTAAAATATATGGCTAGCAAACTTAGGTGTTTGGGTAGAAAGAGTGAGCTGGGTTTACTGTGGGGTAGAGGAGTAACTGGATGATTGGGGATCATGAAAGGAAAGAAGGAAAGAGAGAGGGATGGAGGGGCCTCTGTATTTTCCAAAGAAATTACTGAAAGGAAAGGAGATATAAGAGAGAAGTTAAATTTGTTGAGAGAAAGTAGGACACAAAGCTGAGAAGAGAGATACCTTTTCCAAGGAAGGAAAATCATTGGAGTACAAATTTATTTCTTTTATGTGACTAATTTTTCCATATTTATTTGGATAACTGAACTTTTTACATTTGTGTGATGAAATTTTCATGGTGTATGTAAGTGATATTGTGTGTATGGTTGGGTAACAACATTCAAGAAACTGGAATGCTATCTTTGGGCATGCTTGAAATCCCATGGTTCTTTAACTCATAAATGAAAGGAATATTACTTAACTTTTCTCTCTGTTTTCTGATTTAAACTTCCTATTCTTTCTCACCTTTTCCTGACAGACAAAAAAGTGAAGACAAAAGTTGAGCCCTGTCTTTATTAGAATCATATGATCTCTTTCCAGTAATTCTTATATCTAGTAATTAAGGGAATTTTCTTTCTAAAACAAGGTCTATATTTTAAAGAATACCAATATTCCAAAGTCTTTCTAATAACATCATACATACCCTATTACCTAATAGCAGTCAATTAAGGAATAAATCAAATTGACTTTGAAGTTATACATTACTGGACCCTAGTATCTTTCTGAATGCCTACATCAATTCTGAAGTGCAGAGAGGCAGACTATTATTGCCTTTTCTCCTCAAAAAATTTATGGCTGTAATTTGTCATTTTCAATATTAAAAGGAACTGCTGCAGATCTCTGTCAACTGATTTATCAGCTGATGATATGTAAAATGGAGACTAGTACTGAGGGAGACAAATAGAAGCGAAGAACCGGAATAGAAGGGGCAGTGTAGAGAATTCAAGATGTTGGGCTTTGCTTTGGACTGACTTAGAAAGTATGTTTTTGTTTGAATAAGGAGCTTTAAACCTGGATTCAGCAAAACTATAGCTATATTTGTCTTTCTATGCCATGGGTCATAGTGAAGCCTCATAAAATGACTCTGTGGCACCTGTGAAAACAGAAAGATATCAAAACAATGGCTCTCTGTCCAGTCCTGCTGATGCACATTTGTGAGCATGGGCTTGGTGCTCTCTCTCTAGGGGTTCATGCTGTGGCCCTGGCCCCTCACTGCACTGTCACGGCGGGGAAGGCAATCTTACCTAAATTTTAACTTCTGATTGCTTACCTACACTTTGTCGTTAAGTGTTCCTCATAAAGAATGATGAGAAAGGATGTAACTCAGGGGCTTTAAGATATTTTCCCCATGTGTGTGTCTTGATTTGGATGTGTGTGCATACATGCATGAATTTAGACATGGGCCTGAGTATGGGGGGAGTGGTGAAAGAGGCAAAGATGATTTTTAAAAATGATCACAAAGGCAAGATATAAAAAGCCTTTTATATATCTTTTGGAGTTCCTTTTGGAGTAAAAGCTCCTCATTCTCCACCCCCTTGACCATCCTGGCTGCTCATGCTCTTCCATGAGTTGTGGTGGTGAAAAGAGAAGGTAAGAACCATTCTAGAGTAATGTGGCATCAGTAGAAAAGACATCCTACCTCATTTTCTCTAAATACACACCTCACCGAATTGTCCAGTGACAATTCAGGAGGATACTTCAGTGTTATGATGGGTTCATATAGTGAAATATTATGCAGCATATTAACATATCTTTTTGAACCATTTTAATGACATAAAAATGCTCATATATAATGTCAACTGAAAAGAATTAACACAAAATACAACGTATAATAGCCTGCAATACTAAAAAAAGGATGATATATAAATATATCATCTATATAATCATTTACATAAAGTATGTACATATATGTGTCCATATGTGATATATGTATACACACAGGGATATGCATGCACGTACACACACACACACACATATAGATATACAACACTGAACAACAGTGGCTAGTTACCAGTTTGGGATTATGGGTAATTTTTGCTTTCTTTACGTGTTTCTATTGTCTAAGCTTTCTTTAATGTATTACCTTTTACAATCATAGAAATTAGAATTTTCAAATATGGCAAAATTCAAATCTAACAAAGTATAAGACAGAAACATTGGAACTATGATAGAAATGCAAGAAATGAGACTATCACCTCAAATTCCATGTGTCCCTCGAAGATTATTATATTTTTGTGCAGAAATGAGCTAAAACACTACTTAGAACAATATCCTCAATTTTAAAGAGCAAGCCTAAATCAGGCTCCCACTACTCCCACTACTTTTGTATATTTATATACTGTGATAAATTTCTCTCTATAAAAAAAACCCCAACATAATTAACTCCAGGGGCAGCTAATTGATGGAGGTTCTTTTTATTAGGAAAATGAAGCAGAAGGTGATCTTTTCACCACGGTCTCTGTCAGGGAATCTCTCCTGACCTCTTCTCTGCCTCCTCCAGAGCTGCAGATCTTCCTTTGTGGCCTCCTGATAGCTGGCTGTGCTCTAGGATTTTCAAGTTCAGTGTATCCAGACAACTCATTGCCTGCCCCTGTAAACTGTTTCTTCTGCAATCACGATTACTGTTCAGGGCAGTGTTTTTCTCTGATCTACTCTACATAATTTGGGGTGTCTTTGCCACTCACTTCTGGTTGTCATCTCAACACCAGCAACTTTTGCCAAATACATCTCCTAACATAAGTTTGGGTACTTTTGCACAGTCTCCTAACCGATCTTTCTGTTGATTTCTCAATCCAGCCTCCTCATTGCTGTCATAGCAACTGATATTTCACTATTTTTACTCAAAAGACTTAAGTGGCTTGATAATGCCTTGTGAAATTTCTTAGACAAATGCCACTTCTTCTAAAGTCTTGCCTATTTTCTCTCTTAACATCTAGCCAGAAATTCTCTCTCTTACTTCCAAACATTCCTAACTAACTCTTCTCATTGCTTTTAACTATGTCAGCTCTCCATATCTGTGGGTTCAGCATCTGTGGATTCAATCAACTATGACTTGAAAATATTTGAAGAAAGATAAATGGATGGTTGTTTTGCACTGAATATGTACAGACTTTTGTCCTTGCCATTTCCTCTTAAATAATTTACATAGTATTTATATAGTATTTACATTGTATTAGGTATAAGTAATCTAGGGATGTTGTAAAGTATATGAGGCCTGACAATTAAGTTTGTGAACTTGCTAATGTCTGCTTATGTTGGCAGCACAGTACAAATAACTTGGTAAGATTTCATAACCTTGGTGTATCAGTGTTTCACAGGTACATTTGTGCTGATATGTGGTAGTGTCTTGCTTAGTGGTGTTTATTATTATCATTGCATGTTTTTGTATGCTGTAATGAGAATGTCAGAGCTTGAATTAGAGCAATGAACAAACAGTCATAAATTTCTTGTTAAACTTGGCAAGAGTGGAAGTGAAATCAGGGACATGTTAGTCCAAGTTTACGGGGATAATGCCATTAAGAAAATAGCAGTATACAGATGGATGAAACATTATTCTGAGGGGAAAGTATCACAGATGAAGAGATGGTGTAGTTCTAGCATTTGCATATAACCAATGTGCATCCTCATATATGAAATCTTGACAATTAAGTTTGCAAATTCATGCTAGAAAAAGTGCTACATACTTCCTTACTGAATCTCACTATTGTGAACTTCAAAATACTCCCCTTTGGAAGCTAGGCACTGGCATCAGGGCAGCCAGTAATGAGCAGAACTGATGAAAACATTGCAAAAATACATTGAAGTGTACAACAAATTGTTGGCTAACCGTGGAGAAGCATGGCAGATCAAGTAAACATCGATAGAGAAACAGGAAAGTCTTAACTGCAAGTCTTGGCCAATGACTCCTGGCTCTTGCCTAATGACAATGCACCAGTTCACACAGCACTGTCTGTGAGGGAATTTTTAGCCAGCAAACAAATAACTGTATTGGAATACCCTCCCTACTCACTAGAGCTGGACTCCAATAACTTTTCTCTTTATCTGAAGACAAAGGAAATATTAAAATGAAGATATTTTCATAATATTTAGGAAATCAAGGTAATATGATGACAGTTCTGATAGCCATTCTAGAAAAAAGAATTCAAAAATTGCCTTCAAGGGTGAACTAGGCACTGGCGTCAGTGTATAGCTTTCCAAGGGGAGCACTTCAAAGATGACTGTAGTGATATTCAGCAGTGAGCTATGTAGTGCTTTTTCTAGAATAAATTTTCAAACTTAATCATCAAGACCTTGTATATGAGAACATGCACAGGTTATGTGCAAATACTACAACTACACCATTGTATATAAGAGCCTCGAGCATTATAGAGTTTACTGTGTTGGGGGTCCTGGAACCAATCTGTCATGGATACTGAGGGATGATGTGCTAACTTCTAACTGTTGTACAAGTTTTTCTTCAGTTTGATCTCATGGGAGAGAATCCACATTGGGTGTTTATTGCATCCCTGCACATAGGGGGTTCATAAATATTCACTGACTGAAATCATGTCATTGGTGTGGCGATGCAAAGACAAGCAGTACAACCACCATACAGAATCAAGAGAAGCGAATAAAAAATCAAAAACAAGGTTACAAAATAGAGAAGGAGGGAAAGAAACTCCCAATTTCTAGTTGTTGAGTCAGCATTGAATGCCACTCCTTGCCTTTTGCTAGCCCTGCCATCTTGGGAGAGAGGGCCATCTGTTTTGGAGAGTGCTTTGGCAGGTTGGGAAGGTTATTCAGGCGAGCAAGGATGATTGCTTCATGTGACGTAGAGAAAGAACAAGTGAATGACAACTGTGCTGCTTGGCTTAACTCTGTTCTTTTCACCAAGTATTTCCCAGAAATAACTGTGAAAGCTTTTTAAAAAATCTTCTCTTTCCTCTCTCCCTCATGTGTCTTTCTGTATCATGCTGCTCTGTAACTGTACAGCTCAGATTGTAACCATACAGCCAAATTGCTCAAAGTGCTGGGGCCGAGGCTCTGGTTGATTCATCTTTGCCTTTGTCACAGCACCAAGCACAAACTCTTGCCCAGGGTAGGGCTAGATACTACATTTAAAAGAGAAAGAGAGAATGAATTGCTTGTAGTACAAGGAGTTCTGGTATAGAGAAAGGTGCGCCATTTTCTCTAGACAACTCCAGGGCAACAGAAACCAGCCCACTCCTAATGGTTTACAATGGGGCAGCAGTCCATTAATGTCCAATGAAATGTCCAAAGAGACACAGCATTTTGCTTTTTCATCAATACCAAAGAAGAGGATCAGAACAAAATGGGGAAGAAGACCACCTGAGAAGCTGGGAGATGGCGGGTCAGTCCTTCTCTCTGCCACTTTCTTTCTGTGTACTGTTGAGTACCTTACAACTGGACCTCTGCTTTGGTCTTGTGCAAAATCCACATGCTGGATGAGACCAGAACTTTTAAGATGAAATAACAGTGGGTGCCTGGAAACCTAGGACATTGGATCTGTCATACCTGCCCCTTCTGCTGGTATGAAGTGGTTGCTGAGGGTTGGATTCAAAGCTCCATGGGTCACAACTTGAAACCACCTAAGTAAGATGGTTATATCAAAATCCCCCCTTTCCAAGACTTGGTGATTCCTGAAACACCATGGGTTTCCCTGACATTTACAGAGGCAAACTGAGACCTAGCGAATGATAAAATATTCTGTAAATAGGTCCCAATTTTTTTCAAACCATAGGAACTGGTAAGCAACATATATTTACCTGGGCTACACAGGAACCAGACCAAAAGGAGGCTACTTCATTGTCCACATCTACAAGGTTTTTAGACACAAATTCATTTTCCACAATAAACTAACTACTGGAGAGTTTTAATATTTTGAGTCAAACCATACAGAACTTACTCACATCTTCTCATCTATAGTTTTGGGGTTAAACATTGTTGATGCTAGGGAATGTAATTTCTGAATTGCTTTTCAATAAATGAGACTAATATTTCCATGGGCTTTGTTTGCCTGTTTCTGTAACGAGTGATTTGGCCATTATTTGATCTGAGTAAACATCACTGTTTATGCTTATATGGAAGAGGCTTGCTTGCCTAATCGGGGTATGTGGTCCATTCAAATACCTAGATGTTGCACCCTGTTGCATCATCAGGGTGAGCGGGTCTGTACTGTCTGTGGGAGACTATGCTGGGTTCAACCAGCCCTCACAGGATACTGAAGGCATCATGCTGAATAGGGTGACTTGGGGAAGTGATGGAAGGGATGTTGCACCAGGGATCAGGTTACCCATGTTTATGAGGTGTTGGAGATGCTCTGGAATTAGAAGTACTTAAGTCCACATCCCAGCTTGCTTTGGTCAAATGACTTTAACTTAGGGTGAGCTGCAGCTTTTGTATCAATAAACTATAGATGACAATCTCTGTCTTACCAACCTCCCAGACATTATAAAACTGAAATGAGATAATGTGCTGTGAAAAGACCTTACAGATTTCAAATAGAAGTGACATTGGGGAAGTCTATTTGCCGGTGCGGGTCTCAATTTAATAATGATAGCTAAGGTTTATTGAGTGCTCGGCATCTTGCTAAGAGCTTTACATGTGTCATCCTATTTAATCCTCACGGTTACTCTCTGATGGAAATATTATATTCATCTTACAGACGGCAAATCTCAGGTTTGGAGAAGTTAAGCATAGAAGTTACCGAGCTAATAAGGTCACATGGCTACAAACTGATATAGCAAGATTAAAAGTGAGGATGAATGATGATACCTGTTCTATTAACTCAGACTCATTAAAAGAATTATACAAGTGAAAAAAAATAATAAAAGAATTATACAAGTGATTATACTTGAAAACTTTGAAATTCAATGTCAGAAGTGATCATACTGTTAGTGATGAGCTAGTGTGGTAGAAGAATTGCCCAGATAGATGTGTTATAACTGTTTATTTAATTGCTTGATGATGTATCTGTAAGCTCAAGAAGGGCGTGATCTTATGTTCTAAAAAGTACCAGAACTGTGCTTCATTTATCTCATTACAAATAATATATGAAAGTGGAAATGAAATTTTTATGGGTTTTTTCTTATTCCTTCCTCATTAGTTGCTCCCAAACAGTATATTTAAATGAACTTAATCAAAAGGAAGCAAGCTGTTACTTTTCTAAATCATTTTCCTACTGTAATAAAACTAAGACCTCCCCAATTAAGAAAACATTTCATTGTAAGCTTAATTGCTAAATAAGTCAACCATTTTCTATGTTTTTTGAGACATATCTGGCATAAATCCCATGTGAATTAAATGGAAAAGCTTCACAGCTAGTTAAGTGGAGGTGCTCAGATGTTTGTGAACTGAGATTTCAGGAGTTGCTAATTATCTTAATTTCTCATGGTCATTATATTTTTAAAATGAGATAAATGTGATGTACTGTCCAGATGATATTTTGCTAGGAATTATATCTCCTGTTGTTAAAATAGCACGCCTTTCGAGTCTCACATAGAATTCTAGAGTTCCATCTTTTCCTTTCACAATGAGAAAGCTGATTTCTGAAGGGTTTAGGAGTTTCTCTGAGGTAACATCAACATCATCATAATCACAGTCTTAGTCATAATAGCTGCAGCAACTAACATTTATTGAGTGCTTATCATGAGTCAGGCACTCTGCTAAGCTCTCAAAATGTACATATTACACCATTTATTTCTCATGACAACTTTATGAGGTAAATATTGTTATTATCCTCAATTCACAGGATGAAAAAAAACTGAGTCTTAGTGAGAAGAAGGAACTTGCCAAAGGCTATTCAACTAGTAAGTGGCAGGGCCAGGATCTCAAGCCGAAGCTCCCACTCCTGCCGGTCAGGCTGTATTGCCACTGACTCATTGGTCAGCAAGTTAGCATGAGAACCCGTGTTGTTTACACGCCTACTACACATACCGCCTCTCCCAAGGCAGAATATTTCTTTACAGTTGCATTAGGACTCACTTCTGAGACTTTCCCCCCATAATTTGGTCCCTGGCCAGGGATAATTTATGCAATTTACTATCAAACTAAATGGAAGTAGACCAAAAAAGTTTTTAAAAGTTCACTTGAACTCACTAAGGGCCATTGCTTGGGGCATACAAGTTTGGGCATTTGCTTAGGACTGTTGCTCTGAATTCCTTGGGGAAGGGAGAATCTGGATGCAGTTTCAGCTCGAAACAAATTCGTTTGCTAATGATTGTGGCCACGATAGTGTGATGAGTGAGACCTTTTTTCACTTGTCCACCCCTTGCCAATTTAAGCCCCCTTCATGACAGCCTTGGAGGGGAAACGAGAGGGCCGTGCCAAGAAAATCTGAAAAGGTGGTTCTCTGATCTTCTCACAAACAGTGTCTTGCACAATTTCCCCCAGACAGCCTTAGCAGTCGTACTGTCTCACAGCCTAGATATGTAAGGCCAAATGTTGCATATTTTACATCTAAAGTGACTCTGAAAATATAAGGTGCTTATTAGCAAAATTAAAACTATGCCTTTTTAGTTTTTGCTGAATGATAAAGCATGCACTTTGAGGCTTTCTGGCCACATGAAGGGATTGACCCTTCACCCAAGAGATAAAAATGGCACAAACCATTGCACAAATTCCAAAATAACTCCCCTGCGGTAAGGCAGAAGCTATGACTATAGCATGGTTGGCACATGAGACATTTTTACATTTGATTAGATCCCAGATGTCTTAGTCACACAGGAAAGGACTCGTAATATAGTGTTAAATGTGTGAAGCAGAAAAGAAGTTAAACACACAGTAGATCCCTGTCATATGGGAAGGCCATGTGTCTGGACTTCTGGGAATGCCCAAGTTGGGACTACCACCCGAGCATATAATATACTAGGTATAGGTCACACGATGGGCTCAGTGATGTCATAGTTCTGAGTTGCCAGTGAAAAACATTATTAATATTGGCTAAAAGTTATTAAATCCTCGTATTTCACTTTCTCTTCCCTTAACTTATAAGCATTACATTTTAGCTCTCTTTTTGAGACAACTTTTGGCTAGAAAACAAAGTATTTTATCACTTCAGAAAAATGACTGCGTAAATGACATTAGTTAAGATCAACAAAGCCCTCTTGGGGTGAGACTACTGGGCAGCCAGCAAGGCTCAGTTGTTAATCTCATAGTATAAGTGATTTAAATTCCTGCCTCAGCAAAATGTCCAGTTACGACGTGCTATGGATATTCAGGCTTGCTTTTAGAAGAATGCAAACAAAGAATGCTAAGTCATTTAATCCCAAGTGTCTACTGTGTAGGGTATGATTTCAGCTATGTTATGAGTGATAGACAGGACAGGAAAGAAATACAGAAAAAGCATTAGCAATGATATTTGGTGGGTTTTAGAGATTATTAGTATTGTTGTTTCCATTATAGCCTTTTAAGTTACCAGGATTTCTAAGTTAGCATGTATAATCAGAAAAAAGCCATAAAGACATAAATACTCTTTTGAAAGAATAGACTAGATGTCAACAATCTCTTTAGCCTGAAGAACCACCAGATGAAGTAATCTCACTCCATGGAAGACAGCAGATGACATTGGTGAGTGTAAAAAAGGGAAATGATGAGGGGGAAAAAAGGAGGAGGAACAAAAGAAGAGATAGGAGCAAAGGAAGAAAATGGGGGGAGCAAAAGACAGAATGAGAGCCAAAAAAAGGGACAAATAATGAGACAGATGTTCCTGAGACTCCTCCGTGCCACTGGTTTCCCGGGCCTATCTCATGACCCTATCAAGATAACTCCTAGAAGTTGTTCATGTAATTAGGAAGATATTGTAAACTTCCTGAGGCTGAAATGATGGCTGCTATTCATAATCATGACTGATTTCTGAAGTTGGAAGGGGTCATGGACACAGTTGCAAACTGTGATTTAGAAACATTTTGGTCACTGAAAGGTTTTATATTGTGTAGAAGACCAAAAATAAATACCTAACACCAATATTTATAATTTTAGTTGGTGAGTTCAAATGTATACCTTATAGACTTATTATAAAGCAATATAATGAGAACAGGGAAGCTATGTTGGTAAACCCAAAAAGTGGCTATCAGGGATTATGGCTACTGGTGGTCACATCCAGTTTATTTCTGCTTTGTTTGGTTTTAAATGTGTAGTAAAGAGAAAATTCTTAGCATCACAGAGAAGTAGTAGCTAATGGAAACAGGTTTTACAGTTCAACTTGCAATCTTAGGATATGTATTTTTACAATTAAACAGACATAATTGAATAACTTAATGATGAGGGCAAGAAGTATTTACTTTGGTAGTACAAAATTTTTACAACTGTTACTACAATTTTTATAGTTGAACTTAGTTCAAATCAGGTTGAATCAGTTAAAATTAGTTGTTTTAACATATTTGAATATTTTGGTGAATTATTTAAAAACGCTTTAAACTACATAGGACAAAATGTAATAAAGCAACTCTATGGAATAAGTTCTGTGGGTACAGTTTGAAAAACCTCTAATTTAATACAAGCCATTCTACCCCATCCCCCCACTTTGTGGGTGAGAAAGCTGAGGACCAAAAGGGTCAAGTCATAAGCCTAATGTTACAATCTTAATTACTTAGAGACATTCTTGTTGTCAGCAATATTTACCAATCTTGAAAGGGAATAAACATGGGCTATCTAAATGGGATTTAGCTGTTGAATATTATAATAGGCCCAAAATGCTACTGTGATTCAGGACTTCTGAACAAATATCTCAATGGCTAGATATAAAAAACATCTTTGTGAATTCAAAAAATATGTATCTTTGTACTAAGAATATCTATGTTTTCCCTTTTGGGAGTTTCTAATTTTGGACATAAATGTATTTGTTTAGTGTCACTGTTCAGTCTAGATTTTACTGTTAGACCATTAAATCTGTAGTTAGAAAATAGTTTCCTGAGGGTTTGATTCTTCTGTGACTGATGAGAGAACAGACCTATTTTACAGAAAATCCTGCCTCCTTTTTTCAGACTATTGCTTCTTGTTCTGTCTTAGAAGGTTTGCTTTGATCCCAGGTATACAAAAGAGTTCAATGAATTTCATGGCAATTCCTAAAGGATCTTAACACGTTTTTGAAGTAAAAGTGTAACTACAAAAAAGTGTAAATGCTTTTTCTAAATCAGCTTTCCTTCAAACTTGTACTGGTAGGTCTTAATTTTTACAGCTTTGTCTAATTACTTCTTCAATAAAAAGCAGCTTCCTGACATTTGTCTCTTACTTCTTTTTTTTTTCTTTTTCCCCTTTCTTGCTTTTTCTTAAATAACCACCTGTCCCAACATTTATTCATGTGCTGTACTAGAAGTTATAAAATTACATAAGACATAGAAAAGGCTTAAATTGTACTGGCAGACTTGTCTCAGTGTAGAATGGCCTTTTGCTTTGGATGATAAGAGGCCAAAAATGTTACTCCAACAGAGGAAAGTAGGTAAAAATCAAAGGCCAGAAAGAACAAGTAAATTTTGCTGATTAGAAACATTTTCTTCAAATTGTTAACAAAATCAGTGCTTTTATTTCATGCCTGTCTTTTATGGCCATTACTTCATTGAAAAAACTTTATAAAGTTGAAAGAAGTGAATCCTTCATTTCTTTTCGAAACACAGGTACAAGTTTTGATGGAAATGTGTAAAAGACTTTCAAATTCTCTCTATGGTTTTCCTGTCTGAATTGGATATCTAGGCTTTTTGCATACTGATCTTCCTGTTACTGGTATGCATAAAAATTTATAAGTAGAACAATTTTAAAATAAAATTGAAGTGTATGGGTTATAGTCATCTTGGCTAAAAATACTTTAAACTTTTAATATTTCCAAAATAAAGAAATCCAAGCAAAAATGGAATACCTCATTCAGTTTTTATATCATATCCAATTTTTAATGTATAATTTTCTGGTGTAATATGAAGCTAATTAAATTTGACCTAAATGTTACTATTATAAAATATCTATTCTTTTGTTCCTTTAATGAAAAGCTGTTATTCTGAGTTCCCTTTTATGAGGTAGATAATATGGTTCCTATGAGTTAATTAATAATGGCAATTTCACATCACAAGTAGAATTTAGAATTCATAAACATAAAGTAGAAAAAGTGTAAGAACATAAAGTTTAAAAAGTTAACTGAAGAAAACAAAAGGTAAAATTACATTGCTTGTAATTCCAAAGTATACTAATTTGCATCGGCATTGCCTGTATAGTATTTTAACTCTTTGAAGCTTTCTTTTTATGCATATATAATTAGTAAGCTTTGATTTTAGAAAATAACACTGAAGTGTTTCTCAGAAACCCAAGAAGTTTGAGTTTCTTTACCTTTTAATTAATTTTCTAGGGGGAGAATTTTCTTATGTCCTCTCTCATAAATTGAGGAGGAGTGAGCTAAGTTACTAAAAAGAATCTCCAGGAAGTGGTGTAACTATAAAGGCAAATATCCCAAAAAGGTTGTTGACCTGCAGTTCAATGATCCCCCCCCTCCTTTAAGGGTATTTCATCCATCAGGCTGATTCTCAATCCTGCAAATAATGTGAGGGCCGATTATGCTTTCCAAAAAGCAAGCCGTGATGTGTGCAAGTGTCAAGTGTCTGATTAAGCTCCTATTTAAAAGGATCTTTTAAAAAATCTGACTGCTGGAAATAAGTCTTACTTTCTTTTTAGCAAAGCCTGAGTTTGTTCAAAGGCAGCAAAACTATTTTCCAGGGCTGATCTTGACTGTAATTCATCAGCGTGGACCACCTGCAGTTAGAATGGATCAGCTGTGACCCTGAACTATGGGTCTGATCAGGGACAGAGATAACATGGAAAGCATCCTGAGAACATTATGTCATCACACTAGTTAAAAACATTGACTAGTTCATTGTTCCGGCCTTGTTAGGGCAGAAACAAGGAAACAGAATGGAAAGAAATCAGAAGAGATGATGACCTGGAAGATACGTCACTGGCTGCTTTTCAAAAGGAAAAGCTGGAGCGCCTGAGGTGGCATCACACAGCAGAAGAGCAGGAGCCTGAGCATTACTCACTCGCACGTGATCAGGAATGGACAAGGGACGGCAGCGCTCATTTATGTTTCATTTCATTTCATTTTCAATTAAAATGTTTCATTTTAATTTAAAATGCTTATGTATGTTTACGGTAAGTGAACTAGTAAATGTGACTGACCTGGCTGGACAAGGATCCAAGTTGCACTCCTGGAGCTTGGGTTTGGGTTTGATGTTCTCTGGGTAATAGTGACAGTACTGGTCGGCAACCACGCGGTTGCTCCGAAGGTCGTAACACTCAGCTGATGTCAGTTGGTAACCTGCAGTATCAAACCATCCAGGCAAGTTTAAATGCACGTGCCAATGTAATAATTTCTTTATGCTTTTTGGCTAGCTCACTTTAATGGAAATTATTCCCCAATGTCTCAGTCATTTCCAGGAAAAAAGACGCATAATTGGAAGGCTCATTAATTTTTGCAGACCTCAAACACTGTGTTTTTCTCAAGTAATCCACTCAAGTTTTAATAATTAAATTATATTATAAGGCTTGAACTTCACAAGGGCATAGCTAGGTTATATAGGACTCTGTAGTAAGCACTATTCTTTTTATGTCTTTTGTACGATTTAAAAATACAACATAGAATTCTATATTCAAAAAAGCTCACCAGTATTTATATATTAACTATCTTATGCAATGACATTGACTTGCCTCCTTAGTACCTGGGTAGCAGGCAGAATAAACTCCCAAATTAATAAATAAAGTAAATCCAAGATCCCCTTGGATGATGGGGGAGGGGCAGTACCGCATCCTGCCAGCAGCCTGAAAATACTCCTTTTCCTAAATTTAGCTTGAATGGGTTGAGCTGAGTAAAAGGACAATCGAGACGCCCAACAGTAGGCACCATGAATGCTATTTCCCTATAGAATTAAAAAAAACCAAACCTCCCTACTTATGGCTTTATTTAAAATCCTTTGTCAGTTCTCTTTACATTAAGTCGCTAGCTAATATAGTTTAGCCTCCATCCATAAATTTCTACTGGTACTCTTAAAAAAAAATTCTTGCTGAGTAGTAATTCTATTCATCTGTTTTATCTTTCCTATCTGCCTTTTTATTGTCCTATAAGATTCTGGTGGGGTGGTGATCAAGACTTATATTTTGGAGGTAAAAAACAAATGTACAAAGAGAATTTTAAAAAAGGCTGTTTGCATTATTTTTCCCTAACCTATCCCCTAAATATATTATCCTTGGCAGGTGGTTGAGTGCTATTATTGCAAAATAGGAAGCAATATTTAACTTTTTAAGGGGCTTGCAAAAGATTTTAAGAAATCAAAAGGAGGCTTATAAGCCAAATTTCCTGGCTTAAGGCTGTGTTTTCAGACCACCCACAAAAATTCATTGTTCATTAAGGACTTTAAAAAAAGACCTTATAAAACTCTACTGTAAAGATGAAAAGCATGGAAAGTAATAAAAGCAATGGGTGAGAACACAAGTTCCATCTAACTTTTGTTTTATTAAAAAAAAATCAGGTAGCAGAATGGTATTTTAGATAAGTAAATGTACTTTTAGTTTTCATTGTATTCTAAAGCAACTAGTTTTATGACAAGCTAATCATGTTGTAATTATCCATGTAATAATTTCAACACGAGGAAAAAGTTTATCATATAGTAAAGTGGGCACAACAATAAGCAAATTATAAATCTGAAATTATGATTTTTCAAAATCATAATTTGTCAGCTTAAACCTGTTTCTTTGAACCTATTATGGTGTATATGAAATGAAAGGTTAGAACAAAAATGAAGTAAATGACCAAAATGGTCAGATTATCATGTTTTCTAAAGTTTTCACAAGGTACTTGGAGCAGCAATTTTTACTCTTAGCAAAATGGCTAACTGGTTGAATGTGGAACCAGAAACACAGAAGGGAACTTAGAAATCATTTCTTCACACATTTCCAACTGGGCCATGAAGTGGGAAGGAGGCTAGTATCCCCACCCCGTCACTCAGAGCAATCCTCCTCCTATCTCGGATTCCTAGTTACAATTTCCTTTGAATAAAGTTTTGCTACTACACACACCTAAAAACCATTGATAGTTCTGTGACTTCTTCCCTTAGATGTGAGGTAAATGAGGCCCAAAGGGGTTGGATATATATGAATCTAACCTTAGTTACCTTATTATAAAATAAGCTAGTGTCAAGGTTACTGAAATCATACTCTGACAGCAGCTCTATGTGTAACTGACATGGAGTGCATACAATTGAATTGCTATTTCTCACAAGCTATGGTTTTCATTTTTTAAATCAAAAACCATTATTTCCTTACATTTCTTTCTTTGAAACTATTTACTGTTAGTTATTAGTAGCTATATCAAAATGTATTCCCATGAAACATTAAAGTAATTGATGATTTATTTTAAACAAAGCAATTTTCTATTCAAGACAGATAGAGCAACTAGAAAGGTACCACTCAAAATGCTTAAAATGTTGACTTCATATTAGCAGTTATTTAATGACCATGCAAAAAGCACTTGATGGCATTTTGAATGACTACTTTTAAGCTAAAACCCAACACTGCTCTATAGAACCACATTTTGAGTGGTTTGATAACATTATATAAACTGACCACATAGCTTAAGATGAATTACATTACATAATCTGTTCTAGAAAAATTGATGGGGCATCATTTGTCTTCATTTTGAGGTACTATCCTTTTATCTCTTGTCAAATTAATCTAGTGATATCTATGTGGATTAGCTATTTAAAGTCAGCTAATTAACTGGTTTCCATGAAGCTTTAGCCAGAATTTATCTGATGTGTTAATTTCCAAAAGAACATACAAATAATTTTATACCCATTAAATTAGAAAAACTTAAAAAATGATAATCCATGAATACTGGCTCAGTTGGCAATGAATCTAAAATATTCACATACTCTTTGTTATCCTTCTGGAAAGAATTTGGTAATATATGCCAAAAACCACAAAAATGCTGAAATTCCTTGATCTCGTAACCTCACTCCTGAGTATTTATCTCAAGGAAATAATTTGAAAGAAGAAAAATACTTAAGGTATTAAGTTATTCATTACATTATAATCATAGAAAAGTTTAAGTGAAATAAATGATCTGCTATAGCAAAATGTCTAAATAAATTATTGGGAAATAATTCAAAACAATTATTATATAATCGCTATGATTACGAAGAGCAGCAAATGGGGCAAAAGAAGATCTTTTCCAGTGACACAAAATGCTGTCTATGTTGCAGAAATGATGGAGCAGAGACAGGAATTTACTTTGTGACTTTTCAGGAGAGAGGTATTGTAATGAATAGATAAAGCAAATGACATTCCTTTTAATGCATGGATGGGGGTGAAGCTGAAAAATAACTGAGTCTAAGTCAACAGTGTAGTGATTTTCTTTTTCTGGCAATAAACTATTTTTCCTAGTTTAGTAAGCCTAACAAACCCTCTTCACTTGATTCCTAAATAAATGTCCTTACTTTAGCCAGAAGAGTAGTTTATAATTAAATGAATGCAAGTATTTGCCTCAGGACCATGTTATTGCCAAATTAGGATATTTCTAGTCCTGTCCTTCCACAAAATCAAGGAAAGAAGTAAAGATTCTTTCCTCTAATGGAACTCTACAGACATGTACTTCAGGGGGTGTTCCTATTGAGGCATGTACTTCAGGGGGTGTTCCTATTGAGGCATGTACTTCAGGGGGTGTTCCTATTGAGGCATGTACTTCAGTGGGTGTTCCTATTGAGGCATGCACTTAGATCGGAAGTGCGTCGTGTTGGGGAAGT
>CAUYON010130722.1:0-19942 GCA_963573935.1 Arctocebus calabarensis | reverse complement strand
ACAAGCTCCCAGATTAAGAAGCCTGACAAACATGAAAAGCTGTTTCTATCATTTGCCATTGATTGCTAGAAGATAAAGAGCAACAGGAGTCAAAGGTTTAAAAAGAAGATTATGGTTTTAGGCTCGGCGCCTGTGGCTCAGTGGGCTAAGGCGCCAGCCACGTACACCGGAGCTGGTGGGTTCGAATCCAGCCCGGACCCGCCAAACAACAATGACGGCTGCAACCAAAAAAATGGCCAGGCGTTGTGGCGGGCGCCTGCAGTCCCAGCCACTTGGGAGGCAGAGGCAAGAGACTCGCTTGAGTCCAGGAATTGAAGGTTGTTGTGAGCTGTGATGCCACGGCACTCTATCCAGGGTGACAGCTTGAGGCTCTGTTTCCAAAAAAAAAGATTATGGTTTTAAAATAAATTGATCAAATCCACATCGTGTCTTCTGGCAGGTCTTTCCTACATAACAAGGTGAAAAGGTCTGCCATTATGCTGGTTTTGGAAGGAACAGTTAAGGTGGACAAATAAGTTTGAGAGCCATCGACCATACGCGTGTATACCAATGTATGTTGTAAAACGGGGCAGAAGTAATTGCACTTGCCACTAGATGGTGGTATTGCTGAAAGTTGAGAGCCTAGCTTAATTTGGGGAAAAACTAGAAATGTTGAAAGATAGATATTTGCCCTCCTGGAGGGCGGATAGATGTTTGATAATCACGCAGGAAATACAAATTACCAAGTGTGACAAGTACTGAAATGCAAAGATGACTTGAGGACACTAATGAAGTAGATTGGTACCTCTTTCAATGGTAAAATTTCTTTACTAAAAACAGGAACCACAGCATTTTTATTAAATTGTGACTTCAAGCTTTTATACTGTTCTGCATTATATTATTAAATTGATCGTACGCTAGAAATAAGAAATCGATTATTTCTAGTTTCTAGTTACAGCCATTGTACTTAACATGAGCGGAGAGCAGCAAAGAGTAGAGCTAGATGGATTCTTTTTTGTTGTTAGAGACAGAATCTTACTTTGCCACCCTCGGTAGAATACTGTGGCGCCACAGCTCACAGCAACCTCCAGCTCTTGGGCTTAGGCAATTCTCTTACCTCAGTTTCCCAAGTAGCTGGGACTACAGGCACCTGCCACAATGCCTGGCTATTTTTGTTGTTGTTGTTGTAGTTTGGCCAGGGTCAGGTTTGAACCCGCCACCCTCGGTATATGGGGCCTGCGCTCTATTCACTGAAGCCACAGCCAGTGCCCAGCTAGATGGATTCTTGCCAAATTAATTCAGGCCATGATCTCAAGATCAAAGCCAAGAAGAAAACTGGAAAAAATCTAGATGCATACTCTATCTTGAACAAGAATGGCAAGAAAGCAGAGGTTGTGTGTGTATGTAAGGAGTGGTGTTAGAGGTCAGGTAGAAATCTGAGTCCTAACAGATAAAGAGTGAAGTTTCTGCTTCCTTTAACATACTGTATTTCTCTGTCTACTTTCACTTTTGTGACCCTGTGCATCTCTTAAAGGTTATCTTAATGCAACACTATTAGAACTTGAGACTTTAATTTACTCTTCCTATAACCTTGACCTGTTCTGGTAGATGAAATTGAGATAGAAGCAGCATTCCAAAGATGGAGCATCGTTGTGAAAGACACTGAGGTCAGGTGCGACTTTGGGTGAGTAGCCAGGCTCCGGCAATTTCCTCATCCTTAGGTAAAATGAGAGTGATAATCACTTCCAAGACTATTTCACATTCTTTTTGTGGCTTAGTTTATGTGAAAGTGTAAATCCTGATTTGTATATAAATCCAAATGCAAGGTCAGTGGTTCCCAAAACTAGCTGTACATTAGAATTGTCTATAGAGTTTTTAAAATAAAAATACCCTAAATGCAATGTCATGTCTTGGATTGAATCCTGAAGCAAAAACAAAAATTACTGAAAAAAAATAATGAAAACCAAATAATGTCTGTAGCTTAGTTAAGAGTAATGTAACTACTTTCATTTCTTAGTTTTGACAAATGGGTAGTGTTAAGATTAATGTTAAGATGTTAGGCCAGCCAAAGGGGCTCATGCCTATAATTCTAACACTTTGGGAGGCAGAGGCAGGAAGATCACTTGAGGCCAGGAGTTTGAGACCAACCTGAGAACCATAATGAGACCCCATCTCTACAAAACAGAAAAATTAGTTGAGAGTAGTAGCTCATTCCTGTAATCTAAGCTACTCAGGAGTCTGAGGCAAGAGGATCTATTGAGCCCAGGCGATTGCTGTGAGCTACTATTGCACTCTAGCCCCAGCAACAGAGAGAGACCCTGTCTCAAAAAAAAAAAGTTAATATTATAAATGTTCAGATTTAACATTAGGGTAAACTTGATGAAAGGTGTACAGGAACTTCTGTACTATTTTTATAACTTTTCTGTAATTCTAAAATTATTTCTCAAAAAAAAGATTTAAAGCAAAAAACAATTAAAAAATAAATATCCCTCTGCCCTAGAGGGCGAATCAGGATCCTAAGAGGAGTTGTTTGGGCATCTGTTTTTTTTTTTTTTTTTTTGAGACAGAGCCTCAAGCTGACCCTGGATAGAGTGCTGTGGCATCACAGCTCACAGCAACCTCTAATTCCTGGGCTCCAGCGAGTCTCCTGCTTCTGCCTCCCAAGTAGCTGGGACTACAGGCACCTGCCACACCACCCGGCCATTTTTTGGTTGCAGCCATCTTTGTTGTTTGGTGGGCCCAGGCTGGATTCGAACCCACCAGCTCAGGTGTACGTGGCTGGCGCCTTAGCCCATTGAGCCACAGGTGCTGAGCCAGGGCATCTGTATTTTTCATATCTTCTTCAACGAGTCTAATATTCCAAGGGAGCTGAGAGAACCACTACTCTGTCCCATGAATGCCTGGGAGACTGGAATCCTGTCTTGTTTTTTGATGTAGTACATACTACCTAGCACAATGCCTATATGGAAACCTTATGCAATTGCATCTTTGCTGAATGAGACTTTTGGTTTTCTGTAATAATAGAAGCAAAACTAAAAACAAACACAAAAATCAGGAGATTTTTTCAGACATTTTCCTATCCAGAATAGTTTCCTATTCTACCCTTGGTCTCTTGTCATTTTCTGTTAATCTTGACCGTTATTACCCTATTTATCATATCCCTAAAATAATAAAACTGCCACTGCATTGTTCAAAAATCTTACTTAGGGGTTGTTATCTAACAAGTGATACACTTCTTTTTTTTTTTTGAGACAGAGCCTCAAGCTGTCACTCTGGATAGAGTGTGGTGGCATCACAACTCACAGCAACCTCCAATTCCTGGGCTCAAGCGAGTCCACAACGCCACAACGCCTGGCCATTTTTTGGTTGCCGCCATCATTGTTGTTTGGCGGGCCCCGACTGGATTCGAACCCGCCAGCTCAGGTGTACGTGGCTGGCACCTTAGCCGGTTGAGCCTCAGGCACCCAGCCGTGATACACTTCTTAGGTATGCAGGGTTCTCTCCCCTCTGTCTAATAATACAAGCTCTTCTGCATGCAAGGCTAGTGTTTCATATGGACCCTGCATTTCTCCTACCCTTCTGTGTGTCATACACAGTAATGCTGCCGCCTTTATCTATGCAAATCCTTTCCATCTTTCAAGGCTCATGTGTAATTTTCTCAGGTCACTCCAGCAAAACGTGAACATTCTCTCTATTATATCTGCTATCCAAATAGCACTAGCATTTACTGTTTTCTTTTGCAATATTTATTTTCTGTTTTATTCCTCCATGAGACTAGATTAAACCCCTAGTGAGCAAGAACTATGTGTTAAATCGGTCATCTAACCTTCACAGTGTTTATTTAACATGATGCCACCCACACAGGTAAGAGTATAATAATGATTTAATGTACCTTTTGCACAATTTGAAAAGTAATATTTAAAAAGTAATAATAGACAAACCAAAATTCAGATACAAAAGTAAGCTACATTCATTACTCCAAAATATCTTTAAGGAGTCCCAGAATAAGTATTGCTAAAATTAACTGAAGAACCAAGTCTGAAGTCTGAATAAAATGTTGATGCTATTGTTACATTAAGAATTAAACAACATTTACAAGAAAATTATATACAGGCAGTTCCTGAGTTGTAAACATCTGACTTACATACAACTCCTACTTATGAATGGAGGCTATTACAGTAAGTCCCTGAGTTACAAATATCCAACTGAGGTATAACTTATACTTACAAATGGAGGCTATTATAGGTAATAGGTAAATGTGCCTGTTCCAACTTACATACAAATTCAACTTAAGAACAAACCTACAGAACTTATCTCATTTATAACCCAGGGACTGCCTGTATTCCTCAAAATATTAAGTGTTCAGACTTAATCACTTAATCTGTTCTTTTTTTTTTTTTGCAGGTTTTGGCTGGGGCCGGGTCTGAACCCGCCACCACCGGTATATGGGGCCAGCGCACTTAGTCTGTTCTTAAGCATTAATCAAATGTCTGTTCTCAGGGGGGATCAATCAATTATTTCGTCCTTCCCCTTGTTTGTCTTTTCCTTCTGCTGTTCTCCCCCTACCAAATGCACACACACACACACACACAGAGAAGATATTGTTTATATGGTAGCACCTAAAAAAATGTTAATTCTTTTTTTCAGATGTGATTTATAAATGGAAGAAAAGGCTAAGCTAAAATATTAATGATCACTATAAATATTTCTACAATATTTTAAGAAAAATCACACAAAATTCTAAGATGTATATTCTACTGGACTATAACTTTATGGTTGAGCATTGTTAAAAGAAAACAAAACTGTAGACATCATTTTCTGGAGGAATCGCTTGAGGAATGTTCATAATTGCTTGTATTTCTGGTTCTTCTGCTTTGGGTTTTTCTTTTATTTCTGTAAAATCACATAAAATAGAAAAATAGATTCAATGAGTGGTGTTGGGACAACTGACTACCCATCTGAAGAAAACCCTACCTTACACCATGTACAAAAATTTCAGAAGGATTAAAGACTTAAATATGTACCATAAAGTTACAGAAACAATAGTGTTTTTATAACCTTAGGATTCTAAGCAGGACACAGAGACCAGAAACCATAAAGGAAAAGATTTACAGGTATGAGTACATAAAAATTAAAATTCTATATGACAAAACCCACTATACATAAAATTAAACCACAAACAACTGGAAAGAATATTTACAACATATGTGGAAGTAAATGTAACTATTAAACAGATATTTTAATCAATTAAAGCTCGGTGCCCATAGCACAGTGGTTACGGCGCCAGCCACATACATGGAGGCTGGCAGGTTCCAGCCTGGCCCCAGCCAGCTAAACAATAATGACAACTGCAACAAGAAAATAGCTGGCTATATGCTGTTTTAAGACAATTTATTAATCCATTCCTGAGTTGATGAGCATTCAGGTTGCTTCCACATTAAAATCACATTTTAAATAATCATTAAAAGATTCCTGGTAGTATTTGGTAAAAAGGGGTAATTAAGACAATTAGGTGGAGTTTTATTTTTTAACCTAGAAGACAGGCAGAAATTTTTATTTATTTATTTATTTTATTTTTTTTGAGACAGACCCTAAAGCTGTCACCCTGGATAGAGTGCCGTGGCGTCACAGCTTACAGCAACCTCCAATTCCTGGGCTTAAGCGAGTTTCCTGCCTCCGCCTCCCAAGCAGCTGGGACTACAAGTGCCTGCCACAACGCCTGGCCAGTTTTGGTTGCAGCCATCGTTGTTTGGAGGGCCCCCGGGCTGGATTCGAACCCGCGAGCTCAGGTGTATGTGGCTGGTGCCTTAGCCCCTTGAGCCACAGGCACTGAGCCAAGACAGAGTTTTTAAAATGTCATTGGGTGCAGGCTCGGTGCCTGTGGCTCAACGGGCTAAGGCGCCAGCCACGTACACCTAAGCTGGCAGGTTCAAATCCAGCCTGGGCTCGCCAAACAACAATGATGGCTGCAACCAAAAAAAAAAAAATGGCCGGGCATTGTGGCGGGTGCCTGTGGTCCCAGCTACTTGGGAGGCAGCGGCAAGAGACTCGCTTGAGCCCAGGAATTGGAGGTTGCTATGAGCTGTGATGTCACAGCACTCTATCCAGGATGACAGCTTGAGGCTCTGTCTCAAAAAAAAAAAAAATGTCATTGGGTGCAGTGCTGGCAAGGCTGTGGGGAAAAGGCACTTGTCTGGTGTGAATTGCTACATTTCTAGGACCTGGTCTGACTGGATATGTCCAGACTTTTTTTTTTTAGATAGAGTCTCAAGTTGTCGCCCTGGGTAGAGTACTGTGGTGTTGTTACAGCTCATAGCAACCTCATACTCCTGGGCTTAAGTGAGTAGTGTCTTAGCCTCCCAAGTAGCTGGGACTACAGATGCCCACCACAACGCCTGGCTATTTTTTGGTTGTAGTTGTTATTATTGTTTGGCAGGCCTGGGCTGGATTCAAACCAGCCAGCTCTGGTGTATGTGGCTGGTACCTTAGCCACTTGAGCTACAGACGCCGAGCCACTCAGCCCATTTCTTATACTGTCTATGGTATCGTACAAAGAAGTGAGGTTTTCAGATATGTTTCTGAGGCAAGTCAAATTAAAGAAAGGTCAACCACTCCTTTCAGAAAAAAAAATTGGATTATTTTCAGAATACTGTGCTTAGTAAAAAGGTTTTTAGGAGCAGGTGCCTGTGGCTCAAAGGAGTAGGACGCTGGCCCCGTGTGCTAGAGGTGGTGGGCTCAAACCCAGTCCCAGCCAAAAATTGCAAAAAGAAAAAAAAAAAAGAAGAAGGAAAAAGGTTTTTAGGAGCAAATGTTGAAATAGATATCATTTTTTGTATACCTGATAAATCCCATGAGTTCCCTAGTAACAGGATCAATCATATTGTATACCTTGGTATCTCTGTTAGTACCTTGTACTACAAATTTACTTGCCTTTAGTTTATCAAGAAAATTAAATTTCCTAGAAAAAAATCATTCATCAAGACTTCTTGTTATCTAGACTACTGGTAATTGTCCTTTAAAATATTTTGCACATGGGGCGGTGCCTGTGGCTCATTGAGTAGGGCACCGGCCCCATATACTGAAGGTGGCAGGTTCAAATCCAGCCTCAGCCAAACTGCAAAACAGAAAAATAGCCAGGTGTTGTGGCAGGTGCCTGTAGTCCCAGCTACCCAGGAGACTGAGGCAAGAGAATCGCCTAGGCCCAGGAGTTGAAGATTGCTGTGAGCTGTATGATGCCATGGCACTGTCCTAAGGGTGATAAAATGAGACTCCGTCTCTACAAAAAAAAACAACAAAATCTTGCACATAATTAATTTCACTGACTATAGCTTCTCAAAATGGAGAATATGTGCAAGTACCTACTATACATTCTTGCCTTTTCAATTATTTTTTAAATTCTTTGGGAATGTGTCAAGATGAATGTTGATTGCACAAAAGCTATTACTTGAAACTGACCAACAATATTCATAGTACTCATTGAGATAACCTATAATTTTCAAAGAAGGTTATAATTGCTACTCTGAGGTATACTTACCTCAGTGCTACATGTATAAACAGCCCTTACCTTGAGAAAACCCATAGATACCCTTGGCATCTTCCCTGTGTACTTTAGAATCCTGGCCTTGGGGTTCACCTATTTCTTGGTGTGGTTCTGGAAGGCATTCTTTAGGCATATCCTTATTTTCACATGTCTTAGCGGAGAGGTCTTCAGGCTCCAGTGTTTCTTGGTTTATTTCAGGTGAATATTCTTTGACTGTGGGTGTTTCTTGGTATATTTTAGGTGAATATTTTCCAGGCCCAGGTTTATCTTGATATGTCTTAGGTGAATATTCTTCAGGCTGAGGTGTTTTTTGGATTGTCTTATGAGAGGGGGCTTTATACACAGCAATTTCTTTATACGTTTTATGAGAAGAGTGTTCAGGTTCAACTGTTTCTGGGTATGTTTTTGTAGAAAGGTCTTTGGGCACAGCTATTTCTTGTGTTTTCAGAAAGAAGCCTTCATTCTCAGCTATTTCTTGGTCTGATTCAGCATTGTATTCTTCTGGAGCTTCTGTTTTTTGGTACGCATCAAGGGTATAGCCTTCAGGCACATCTGGTTTGGGGCATGGTTCAGGAGCGCGTCCTTCCAGGTCAGCTGTGTCTTCAGAGGTTGTACAAGGAAGAGCTTTGAGTACAGTTATTTCTTGGAACATTTGAGGAGTGAAGTCTTGAAGATCAGCTGTATCTTGGTGCATTTTGAGAGGATGATCTTGAAGTACAGCTATTTCCTGGCATATTTTAGGAGCAAGGTCTTCAGGTTCAGCCATATGTTGGCATGTCTCAGAAGAATTGTTTTGTACTACTGTTTCTTGGTACTCAGAAGAGTTTTCCTGATGTATAATGCTTTCTTGATGTATTTCAGAAAAATGTTCCTTGGGCCCAACTTCTCGTGGGGAGGCCACCAAAGGAAGGGCCTCAGTTACGCTTCCTGGTAGCTCAGCTCCTTTCTCTGTAGGTGCTGGTGCTTGTTCCATAATTTCCTTTTCTATTTGTGACTGAGGTTCCATTTTCAGTTCTGTATTTTGTTTTCTCTTTCTGCTTGTTTGATTTATTTTTCCTGTTCTCTGATATTTGCGTTTTTTCTGTTCTCTGCAGAGAGATCAGAATTAGTGTCAGCAGTGGTGCTACAGAATTCAAATAAATAGTCGTAATAACAGTCCCACATCCCCCACTGCCATGTTGCACTATGACGTTGAACAAGTCACTTAATCTTTCTAAGCCTCACTCTCCTTGTTTGTAAAATTCAGGAGCAGTGCTAAATGTTGTCAATTATTTTATTTTATTTTATTTTTTTGCAGTTTTTGGCCAAGGCTGGGTTTGACTCTGCCACCTCCAGGATATAGGGCTGGCACCCTACTCCTTTGAGCCACAGGTGCCACCCAATGTTCTCAATTCTTTTTTTTTAATTATTATTATATCATAGCTGTGTACATTAATGCAATCATGGTCAATGTTCTCTATTCTTAAGAAAGGGTATATCTCGGTGGCACCTGCAACTCAAGCACCTAAGGCACCAGCCACATACACCAGAGCTGGCGGGTTCGAATCCAGGCTGGACCTGCCAAACAACAATGAGAACTACAACCAAAAGATGGGCGGGCATTGTGGTGGTTGCCTGTAGTCCCAGCTAGTTGGGAGGCTGAGGCAAGAGAATCACTTAAGCCCAGGAGTTTGAGGTTGCTGTGCGCTGTGATTCCACACCCTCTACTCAGGACAATAGCTTGAGGCTCTGTCTCAAAAAAAAAAAAAAAAAAAGAAAGCATATGTCTCTCCAGGACATTTTGGCTTTGATGCCTTGCTCAATAGAAGTCTTCTGGATGAAGGTAGTATGTGTATGTGACAGTGTATAATTAAAGGTTGGTTATGGAAAATGAATATTTCCCATGATAAATCAATAGATTGGCATTCTTATTTATACACTAGTTTCTTTGTGTTTAGTCTGTATGAATTAGCCTCTAGGATAAACTGAACCAGTTCTGTTTCTAGATGGGCAACCCAGATACAGCTCATCATCTGTGAAGGCTGCAGGTGGATGATATATATATATATATATAGCTTGTCACATACAATATCTGGTGTAAAAATGATATGTTGCTAAGTACACATCAAATGCATCAAATGAGATCTACTGTAAGCTGGGTCAAATCCTACAAAAACATTTCTTGATGTTAGGAAGCCTGGCAGGAAGGTATGGGTGGCCATATTATATCTATTCCTAATAAATAGATTAAAGATGAAAGGGTATGCATGGAAATTGCAGCCAATGACAAATTGTTAAACACTACAAATATAACTAAATACAGATGGCTAATACAGATGGGTTGGAGGGCTGGAGGAAAGTTCTATAAATAAGCATTTCATCATTTTTCTAAACCTACTGAAATTTCATTCCATGTTACCAGCTCCCTGGAGCCTTCTCTAACCGACACAGGTCTGAAATGCTCCCTCCCTGTTTAGCACCCTACAGGATTTACCACCACTGTCATGATAAAGGCAGAGAACATAGGCTGCCTCACACTGTAGTTCTGAAAAAATCCTATTTCTTTTAGTAAAGTTGACGTTCTTTGGAGATAAAACCAGTGTTTTTTTCTACCTTTATAGCGCTCATACTTCTTTGCACATTTAAAGAATGTATACCCTGTATACTTTTGTATATGCTTAAAAATTTCCATAATAAAAAAAATTTTTTTTTTTGAGACAGAGCCTCAAGCTGTCACCGTGGCATCACACCTCACAGCAACCTCCAACTCCTGGGCTTAAGCGATTTTCTTGCCTCCGTCTCCCAAGTAGCTGGGACCACAGGCGCCCGCCACAACACCCAGCTATTTTTTGATTGCAGCTGTCATTGTTGTTTGGTGGGCCCAGGCTGGATTCAAACCCGCCAACTCAGGTGTCTGTGGCTGGTGCCTTAGCTGCTGGAGCCACAGGCGCCGAGCCAATAAAAATTTTTTTAAAGATTACCTCACCAAACACAGTTTGAAGTCAATATCAAAAGGCTATATGTATATTAGGACAGTCAAAAATAAATATTCAAAATCCTATTTTAAAAAAGGAAATCTACAGATGATGGTTATGGCATTTAAGCATTTATTTATTTATTTATTTGAGACAGAGTCTCACTATGTCACCCTCAGTAAAGTGCTATGGCAACAGATAACAGCATCCTCAAATTCTTGGGCTTAAGCAATTCTTATGCCTCAGCCTCCCAAGAAGCTAGGACTATGGGCACCTGCCACAATGCCTGGCTATTTTTTTTTTTTTTTGGTTGTAATTGCCATTGTTGTTTGGCAGGCCCAGGCTAGATTCGAACCTGCCAGCTTCAGTGTATGTGGCTGGCACCCTAGCCACTGAGCTACAGGTACCGAGCCAGCAGTTAAGCATTTTTAACTATTATTCCAAGTAACCAAGGACAAGATAATTATAAAGTTGTCAAACTTTAAAAATGATAGTATATCTTGGCTCGGCGCCTGTGGCTCAACAGGCTAAGGCGCCAGCCACGTACACCTGAACTGGCGGGTTCAAATCCAGTCTGGGCCCACCAAACAACAATGACAGCTGCAACCAAAAAATAGCTGGGCATTGTGGCGGGCACTGGTAGTCCCAGCTACTTGGGAGGCAGAGGCAGGAGACTCACTTGAGCCCAGGAATTGGAGGTTGCTGTGAGCTTTGATGCCACAGCACTCTATCCAGGGTGACAGCCTGAGGCTCTGCCTCAAAAAAAGAAGATAGTATATCTTAATTCCTCAGGAAACAATTATTTTTTCTGAGATATTATTAAATCTTATAAACAACTGGTTATTTAGATCTCTAGATGAGGAAATCTGAGTAATATAGAGGTTCATATCTTCTCTGGTAGTTTTTAAAAAGATACAGAAATATCTATGTGGCATGACCTTTAGCCTATTTTATAACTGTGGGAAAGTTAAACTCTCTGCACCTTGGTTGCCTTAATGGTAAAATAGGGTAAATAATATCTGCCCAATTTCATGTGGTAGTTATAAAAATTACATAAAATAACTTATGTGACTGAATTACTGAAATAGAAATTAATACTCTAATATTAATATAGGAAACTACTTAAGTACTGCCTAAATGGCAGGCAGTGTTTTTGGTAATTTATTTATTCTGTTATGTCATATAATCTTTCCATAAACCCATGAGGCAAATACTCTTATCTCCATTTTGTAGATGACAAAACTGAGGCACAGAAAAGTTGATTAACTTGTCCAAGGTCAATGCCTAGGAAGTGGACAGCCAGGCTTCAAATCTGGTCATTCTGGCTTCAACCCCTGGGCTCATCTCTACACATTGCGCTGCTTCTCTCAGAACCTGCTACGGTTTCACTGTGTGTAGTATGTTTTAGTGAGAAAAGGGGACACAACCCTCAGCAGTAGACAGGTGTCCAGAGCAAGTCCAGCCAGCTGCCCAGAGGCTAACCAACATGTCATCACTTCAGTGAATTCTCAGCCTCATTCCCTCAGCCCAGCAAGCTGGAAAGCCATTTCTTTATGGGGCCAAGCTCCTCAATCAGGCTCAAAGAGGCTGGTGGTAGAAACGTAAAGACCAGGTTTTAAATTAAAAGAGAAAAATACAAGTTTTGCGGTAGAGAATACCTAGGTTGGCAAATAACTATACTCTCTCTGTGGATAAGTACTTGGAAAGCCACGTAATAATGAAAGGTCGCTTCGTGGGTACAGAATTCAGGGAACTAATTGAATAATCTTCAACAATCACCCACCACAGGACCCAAATACAGAAGTCTATGCTATAAAATGATGTATGTATTCCTGAAGAAACTTCACTTTCTGCCAAGTCATGCATTAAATAGTAATGGTGGTTGTGGGCAGGAAGGGAGCAGGGAACAGGCTTGGGACAGGGACAGGCTTGGGAATTTAAAACCTAGCCAACTTTTTAACACAAACAAAAACAATAATTGATACCAGGGGAGACAACTTGGATGGTACACACTGGCAGCTTACAATGGTTAGAGGCTGCCTCAGAGGATAGTAAAAAACGCAAAAGAACAATAGTGTCACTGCAGGTTTACAGACAAAACCCTGAGCTCGGAGCTCAGAGCCAGCAGGGCTGCCATTAAGCACAGGAGGAAGCTGCGGCTGCCACGTGGTGGAGAGCGCTGCCAGCCAGCATGGTGTCTCTTTGGAGAGGGAGCCCTGATTGTTGGCTGGAAAGGAGTCCGTATGTGCAGCAGCCATGCTGAGGCTTTTTTCTTAGGTTTAAATTCTATTCCCACTATTCTGCCTTTCTTTTTTTTTTTTTTTTAGCTAGGAGAAAAACCATGCACCAACACAACTCCCACATTATGCTGACATCATTCTCTTATTTACCAATCATATGTGAGCTGATTGGTGTTCTAGAAACACCTGTTGTAGCAGAACAGACAGTTCTCAGTCCATACTGGTAGCTGGAGGACACTGTCTTAAGAAAAGTGCTTTGCTTAAATCAGTGGGGGTGATTTTACCCACCTCTTCCCCAAAGAGAGGGCATTTGACAATTTGGGTTATCTGATGACATTTTGGTTGTCATAGCTGGAATAGAAGGGGTTCTTTCTTGGCATCTCAAAGCTGGAAAATGAAATGCTGCAAGGCATCAACCATGCACAGGACTTGGCTCAGTGCCTATAGCTCAGCGGCCAACCAAAAAATAGCTGGGCATTGTGGCAGACACCCATAGTCCCAGCTACTGGGGAGGTTGAGGCAAGAGAATCACTTAAGCCCAAGAGTCTGAGGTTGCTATGAGCTGTGACGCCACAGCGCTCAACAGGGCAACACAGTGAGACTCTGTCTCAAAAAAAAGAAAATGCACAGGACTGCCTCCCATAATAAAGAATTATCCTGCCCACAGTGTCAACAGTGGATGTAGAAACTTTGGCTTAGATGGATTCTATGCTTTGGGCTCTTTAGGCTCCCTTTTCTAAACAAGCAGGTCCCCAGCCATCACAGTCATGTTCTAGATGGATGTAATTAGGTGCTGCCTGATATATAATCATGTTAATCATGTTCTTGTACTCCCTCCCCAAGTTTACATGCAGGTGACTGGAGATTCTGAAATTCCCAAACTCTTTGTCACTAATTAATAGACAGTGTTTTAATGGAGAGTTAATCACACCCATTCAGTAAGGATTGTACTAACAAAAATCTAGGAGAACAATCTTGGAGGCTTCTCAATGATGTTTCCCACTCCCAGCAAGACGCTTATATGTTTATACTATCATAGTAGCTCGCAGCTTTCTCTTCAATATAATTCAGTTGCCTGCTGCTTTAATGAAGAGAGACCGGGGGTAAAATTCTGTTCCCACCACTTAATAACTGTGTGACTTTAGGCAAGAGATTTAAGCTATTGGAGATTTAGTTTCCTTTTTTAAGAATAAAATAAAATATTCAATTTGTAGGATTTTTGGAAAGATAAAATACAATATGTAAAAGTGAACAGCATTACTTGACATATAACGTATGCTCAGTAAATGTAGTTTCTTTTCCCTTGTGATGATACCATACCCAGAGAGCCATTGTGAGGTTTGATTTTCTTGTAATTCAGCTTTTCTTTTTCTGAGTTGTTCTCTGTTTCGCAAACTCCAATTTCCAATGACTTCTATAGGATCAAAATGAAAGTTATTAGAGAAAGTGATAAACTATGGCATTTATCAGTACAAGGGGTCCTACTGCCAAGTGGCAGAATTCCTGTGCTAGATTTTTTTCCCCAGCTTTCTGAGGACAACGACAGTATCCTTGTATCCCTAGAGAAAGACTGGGAGCATTCAGTAAACATGTTTGAATGAAAAGGTCCATAGTATTTACTTGTACATAAGTATGCTACCAACCTACTCATTTCTTTAAAGTAATTTTTATGTTTTACAGATAATGTAAAAAATTAGCCATGTCCTACAATCTTTAACATGTTAATCTGTTTTCATGTTATTCCTATTCCATCCAGTCCCTATATTACACAAAGTTGTAATACAGGGCATTACAAAGTTGTAATATAAGGTACCACAATTTTATCTTTTTTTTTCTTTTTAATTATTTTATTTTATTTTATTTTATTTTATTTATTTATTTGAGACAGAGCCTCAAGCTGTCACCCTGGATAGAGTGCCGTGGCATTACAGCTCACAGCAACCTCCAATTCCTGGGCTCAAGCGAGTCTTTTGCCTCCGCCTCCCAAGTAGCTGGGACCACAGGCGCCCACCACAACACCCGGCCATTTTTTGGTTGCAGCCATCATTGTTGTTTGGCGAGCCCAGGCTGGATTCGAACCCGCCAGCTCAGGTGTACGTGGCTGGCGCCTTAGCCTGTTGAGTCATGGGCGCCGAGCCAATCTTTTTTTTTTTTTTGCAGTTTTTTGTTTTTTTGTTTGTTTGGCCGGGGCCAGTTTTGAACCCGCCACCTCCAGTATATACGGCCCGGTGCCCTACTCCTTGAGCCATAGGCGCCGCCTCACAATTTTATCTTTTTTTAACCTAACACTATATCAGAATTGTTTTCTATGATATAGTCTTCATAATTATAATTTTAATGATGATATGATACTTATTCTCATTTACCCTTTCTACCTATATTGAGCCTTTAGGTTGCTGCTAGTTATTTTTTGCCTGTGTGTCAAATTATAATAAGTATATTCACTGCATACAGCTTCGGGGGGGATTTCTTTCCTTAGGATTGTGTTTCTTGATGTTCTTTGGAAAATTAATGGTATTATCAAAATACCATTCTAATTGAAGAAAAGTTAGTGGGTCTTTCTTTGATACAGAATTTCTTGGAGCCTGTGGAGTGATGCATTAAGACCTCCAAAAGATAGAACACGCCCCCTGAACCATAGGGCCTTTTGTTCTTATGACACAGATTCTTGATGGGGAAAAAATTATACCTTTATTTGTATTAATCTCTAATTAAACTTATAATTTCCTTCAACTATCAATGTAGGCATCAAACCACAGTAGATTAAGCAGTGTGTGACTTTGTCACCAAAAGAAATCACAGGTTTTCTTCATCTATACAGTCACTACAGATACCTTAAAATGTCATTTATAGGATATGATTTATTTGACTTGACAAAATGATTATTAGATTAGACCTACCACTGAGTCTTGTTATTTAATACATCTATAAATAAGCACATATGCACAGTATTACTATGTCACTATTTTTTTTAATTTTGATAATTTTATCTTTTTTAATTTTTTTTTTTTTTTTAAGACAGAGCCTCAAGCTGTCACCCTGGGTAGAGTGCCGTGGCATCACAGCTCACAGCAACCTCCAACTCCTGGGCTCAAGCAAGTCTCCTGCCTCTGCCTCCCAAGTAGCTGGGACTACAGCTACAGCCTGACACAACTACAGCCTGACAACTACAGCCTGACACAACGCCCAACCATTTTTTGGTTGCAGCTGTCATTGTTGTTTGGCGGGCCCGGCCTGGATTCGAACCTGCCAGCTCAGGTGTACATGGCTGGTACCTTAGCCCGTTGAGCCACAGGCGCCGAGCCAATTTATCTTTTTTAATTTTTAAGGATTGATCTGCGTACCAGTGAGATCCATGGAACAAAAAACCTTAGTTTATCTTAATGCCAAGGACTCTGCAAAATACTTTGAGAAATGCTGCTTTAGGGCAGATCCAAGGATTGAGATTAGCAAGTCAAAGAAAAGCAGTATAACTTTTCTAAAAGTTATACCAAATTTACACTACCATAGAAGTAAATGGGTGAACTTGTTTTACCACAACCATCCATTATTGCCAGTATTGGATATCTTTCCTATAAGTATATTTCTTCTTTTTTTTTTTTTTAGAGACACAGTTTTACTGTCACCCTCCGTAGAGTCCTGTGGCATCACAGCTCACAGCAACCTCAAAGTCTTGGGCTTAAGCAATTCTCTTGTCTCAGCCTCCCAAGTAGCTGGGACTACAGGCACCCACCACAAAACCCAGCTATTTTTTTGTTGCAGTTGTCATTGGCTTTTAGCTGACCCGAGCCGGTTCAAACCCACCAGCCTCGGTGCATGTTGCCAGCGCCGAAACCACTGTGCTATGGGTGCTGAGCCAAAGTATATTTCTTTCTTCTTTTTTTTTTAGAGTGCCATGGCTTCACAGCTCACAGCAGCCTCTAGCTCCTCCTGGGCTTAGGCGATTCTCTTGTCTCAGCCTCCCGAGTAACTGGGACTACAGGCGCCCACCACAACACCCGGCTATTTTTTGTTGTTGTTGCGGTTTGTCTGGGGCCGGGTTTGAACCCACCTCCCTCGGTATATGGGGCCGGCACCCTACTCACTGAGCCACAGGCACCGGCCCCAAATATATTTCTTATTAACAATTAATTTATTATTACCTCATGTTTCTCTGGCTTATTAGAATCTTAGCACCAAAAGGCACGTCAGGAAGTTTCATAGCCCTAGTTCTTCCCACCTAAGGTTACATGAATGTACTCAATTATGCCTCTTTTTCTGCTGTATTCATAAAGAAGAAGAAAATAATCATAGCCCAATTCTTCCCCACAGCCACCACTTCTTGAGGTCTTTTTCATTACCTGGAGCAGAGTTCTCTTCTTGATGAAGATCAGGTGTCGGATGGTTCCTCCCATGAGGTTTGTCCTTTCCCAAATCCACCTTGCTGCAATGCCTTCCTGCCATTTGGTCTGACTTCCACAAGCAGCCTAAACACTTTTTTAAAATATCAAAAACAACTAACACTTTCAAAAAAACCACACACACAAATTTGCCTGTCACTTGACTTCCCGCCTAAAAGTTTTATCTGGTTGGACCACAACTGGAGGCTAATATTCTTTTCTTTATCACACTGCACAGGTGCAAGCAGGGGAAATGGCTGTCACTAGCAACCACCAGCATAGGTTGCTATTAGAGAGGGAATCCCTCTGGCCACAGCCTGGCATGGCGCAGGCTCCAGATCAGCAGCCATTTGGGTCTACCTGCTAGAAAATACGTGGGTCTTATTTACAAACGAAGGCAGCTCAGAGTAGAAAGAACAACATGTCTGGGCTCCAACCAGCCGAGTGACCCAGGGCAAGTCACTTTCCTTTTTGTGACTCTCTTTCCTCATTTGAGAAATGGATAAATAATTCCTGTCTTGCCTACTTCATACGGTTCTTGTGAAAGTGAAAATAATGGATGTGGAAATAATGGATGAGGAAGTGTGCTATGTATATGTGTGAAATTAATCTTACATTGTTTTCCTGAATGTGGCTTTTTTTTTCATCTTAATCTGTTGCAAAATAATGTAAACTCTTGCTGTTTATGCTGTTAGGTAATAGACTTAAAGAACCAAATTAGAAATTCAAAGTAAATTTGCACCCGGTCATTCTCAAGTGACACAAGATAATTTGTAAAATCCGCTGTTACGGCTCGGCACCTGTGGCTCAACAGGCTAAGGTGCCAGCCACGTACACCTGAGCTGGGGGTTCGAATCCAGCCCAGGCCCACCAAACAACAAGGACAGCTGCAACCAAGAAACGGCCGGGCGTTGTGGTGAGTGCCTGTGGTCCCAGCTGCTTGGGAGGTGGAGGCAGGAGACTTGCTTGAGCCTAGTAATTGGAGGTTGCTGTGAGCTGTGATGTCACAGCACTCTTATCCAGGGTGATAGCTTGAGGCTCTGTCTCAAAAAAAAAAAAAAAATCCGCTGTTACTCTTCCAAAGGAAGATCAAAAGACATTTCTTCTTCTTTTTTTTTTTTCTTTTTCTTTTTGGTAAGCATGGAACAAAGTTTATCGAGGAAGAGAAAGGTAGTTAGATTTACAGAGTAAGAATGTACTCTGTACATCATAGACAGTGAACAGGCCTCCATTGCCAGGAAAAGTAGGCAAAGAAGCCCAAAAGACATTTCTTTCTTAAGGAAAATGTCATGAGATTATATGCCAGAAATAAGACGGAAATCAAAGGAACCATCTTCCCTCCAATCAATCACTCCCTTTGTGAAGACAAGGACGCATAGAGGGCCACAGCTCAACTAAGAAAGAAACACTGAGCACCGATTCAGGCAGCCAGTCGGAGACACGGGGTTAACGTATGTGTTCTCCAGTTAGATTTAATTGAAGAGTTTGAATTCCAGTATGGCCATTCCCTAATTCAGTGACCTTAAGCGAGTTAGATAGCTCTGGAGCCAATTTTCCTATCTATAACATGAGGAGGATATTAGTATCTACATGAGGCTACTGGGATGACAGTCAGATAATCCATATAAGATCATTTTTAGGGGCCTAGCATATTGAACTTACTTAATAAAAATTAGATGCTTTCATTAAAAATTAAAATAATAAGCCGGGCATGGTGGCTCATGACTGTAATCCTAGCATTCTGGAGGCTAAGGCGGGTAAATTGCCTGAGTTCACGGGTTCGAGACCAACCTGAGCAAGTGCAAGACCCAAGTCTCTAAAAAATAGCTGGGTGTTGTGGCAGGTGCCTATTGTTCCAGCCTACTGAGGAGGCTGAGACAAGAGAATAGCTTGAGCCCAAGAGTTTGAGGTTGCTGTGAGTTATGATACCATGGCACTACACTGAGGGTGATAAAGTGAGACTCCACCTCAAAAAAAAAAAATTATAGCCAGCTTTTTTTGTAAATCAAGCCATAGTTTAAATGCACTAAAGAAACAAAATCTGAAGGGCATCCTTTATAAACACCTTTATAATGTGAATAGGAAGGGATGCAAGGCGGTTTAACATACGCAAGTCCGTAAATGTTATCCACCATATTAACAGAAGCAAAAACAAAGACCATATGATCCTCTCAATAGATGCAGAAAAAGCATTCGATAAAATTCAGCATCCTTTTCTAATTGGAACACTGAAGAGTATAGGCATATGTGGCACATTTCTGAAACTGATTGAAGCTATCTATGACAAACCCACAGCTAATATCTTACTGAATGGAGTAAAACTGAAAACTTTTCCTCTTAGAAATGGAACCAGACAAGGTTGTCCTCTGTCACCATTACTATTCAACGTAGTGCTGGAAGTGCTATACAATTAGGCAAGACAAGGAAATAAAGGGCATCCAAATGGGAGCAGAGGAGGCCAAAATCTCCCTCTTGCTGATAATATGATCTTATACTTAGAGAACCCGAAAGACTCCACCACAAGACTCCTGGAAGTCATCAGAAAATACAGTAATGTCTCAGGTTATAAAATCAATGTCCACAAGTCAGTATATACGCCAATAACAGTCAAGATGAGAGGCTATTTAAGGACACAACTCCCTTCATCATAGCTTCAAAGAAAATGAAATACCTAGGAATATTCCTAACAAAGGAGGTGAAGGACCTCTATCTATAAAGAAAATTATGAAATCCTAAGAAAGGAAACAGCAGAGGATATTAACAAATGGAAGAACATACCATGCTCATGGCTGGGAAGAATCAACATTGTTAAAATGTCTATACTTCCCAAAGCAATCTACCTATTTAATG
>CAUYON010130720.1:0-15332 GCA_963573935.1 Arctocebus calabarensis | reverse complement strand
CAGAAAATGGCCGGCGTTGTGGTGGGCGCCTGTGGTTCCAGCTACTTGGGAGGCAGAGGCAGGAGACTCGCTTGAGCCCAGGAATTGGAGGTTGCTGTGAGCTGTGATGCCACAGCACTCTATCCAGGGTGACAGCTTGAGGCTCTGTCTCAAAAAAAAGAAAAAAATAAAGATTAAAAAAAAAATGCTGAGTTCTAAGTTCAGAAGCCTAGATAATTATTAGCAAAAGCTGCCTTGTAATTTCACCAATACATCAGATAACAAATGCAGAAGCTATAGAGAGCATTTAACATGCAAGAAATAGTCCCTAAAATTTCATCTGTGGCTTGAATGGCAGCCAGAGAAAGGACACTTACTCTTGGCAGGCCCCACTCCTCTCTCCTGTAACATTCATACCATGGTGATAGTTTGAATGTGGCAACTCGTTTTAGGAAACCATTTCAGAGGCCTGGTGCAGTGATTCACGCCTGTAATTGTAGCCCTCTGGGAGGCTGAGGTGGATGGATTGCTTGAGCTCAGGAGTTTAAGACAAGCCTGAACAGGAGTGAGACTCAGTCTCTACTAAAAATAGAAAAATGAGACAGGCATTGTGGTAGGTGCCTCTACTCCCAGCTATTTGAGAGACTGAGGCAGGAAGATTTCTTGAGCCCAAGAGTTTGTGGTTGCTGTGAGTTATGATGATACCACAATACTCTAGCTCGGGCCACAGAGTGAGTCTGTTTTAAAAAAAAAAAAAAAAGGCCAAGTGCAGTGGCTCATGCCTGTAATCCCAGCACTTGGGAGGCTGAGGTGGATGGATTGCCTGAGCTCACAGGTTCGAGACCAGTCTGAGCCAGATCGAGGCCTTGTCTGTAAAAATAGCCAGGTGTTGTGGCAAGTGCCTGTAGTCCCAGTTACTTGGGAGGCTGAGGCAAGAGAATCACTTAAGCTTAGGAGTTTGAGGTTGCTGAGAGCTATGACGTCATGCCATGGGTGACAAAGTGAGACTGCATCAAAAAAAAAAAAAAAAGAAAGAAAGAAAACCATTTCAACATATTTTCAGCATTGAGTCTTTATGTTTGTTATTCATAACTTTGTGGCACAAAATAAAGTAAAAGATAACTCATACTATTTTAATCCCTCATTGTCTGAATAATAATGTAAGTGCTTTTGGGTGGCGCCTGTGGCTCAAGAAGTAGGGTGTGGGCCCCATATTCTGGAGGTGGTAGGTTCAAATCTGGCCCTGGCCAAAAACTGCAACAACAACAACAAAATAATAATAATGTAAGCGCTTTAGCTTTGAGAAAGTTGGGTTTCCTATTTGAGTCCCACAAGGTGCATTAAAGAGGGACTGTTCCATCTGGGATCTTTTTAGGAAGTAATTCCATGCAGCTTCTCTACAGAAAATCTCTATGGTTCTAGGATGCCTACTTTCTGAAACAGGGCATGCTGCTACAGAGGACTGTGCTCAGCATGGCCCAGCTGAGTGCTCACTGTTAAGAGGTCTTAAAAGAGGGCGGTGCCTGTGGCTCAAAGGAGTAGGGCACAGGCCCCATATGCTGGAGGTGGAGGGTTCAAACCCAGCCACAGCCAAAAACTGCAAAAAAAAAAGACAGAGATCTTAAAATATGTTATTTTCAACCAAGTTCTAGGGCACATAAAGAGAACAATGGGCTGAGGAGAAAACAACTTACTTGAGACCCTTAGCTATTAGATATTTTTAAGATGTGAAAGTTTAGATTTGTCTTTGTTAAGTTCAAAGACTAGGTTTGAGTGACCTAAGGTTCAGGGGAGAAAAACCCAGCAAGAGATTAAAAGCACCTTAAAAATGATTCAGATTGGTGGAAAAGATCATAAATATTGAAAACAACAACAGCAATAATAAAACTCCTTACGTTACTGAAGTACTAGAACTTTAACTACTAGTGCTCAAAGTTCTAGTACAAAAAATTGAACAAAAAGGTACACATACGTCTCTCTTAAAATAAATAACTTGTACAGTAACATGAAAGCAGGTGAAAATATAAAGCTTTCTGGTTATGGTAAATATACAGCCAAATACAGAATCCTATGGGACTATAATGGTGGTGTGTAAATCACTTTTTTTTTTTTGTAGAGACAGAGTCTCACTTTATGACCCTTGGTAGAGTGCCGTGGAGTCACACTGCTCACAGCAACTTCCAACTCCTGGGCTTAGGTGATTCTCTTACCTCAGTCTCCTGAGTAGCTGGGACTACTGGCACCCGCCACAACGCCCAGCTATTTTTTTGTTGCAGTTTGGCCAGGGACGGGTTTGAACCCGCCACCCTTGGTATATGGGGCCAGTGCCTTACCAATTGAGCCACAGGCACTGGCTTAAATCACTTTTTTTTTTTTTTTTTTTTGCAGTTTTTGGCCAGGGCTGGGTTTGAATGCACCACCTCCGGCATATGGGGCTGGCACCCTACTCCTTTGAGCCACAGGCACCTCCCCCTAAATCACTTTTTAATTCTGGTATAGAATTTAAAAGCTGAAAGCATGAAAAAATACCTACAATTATAAAGCTAGGGAAATGGATAAAAGTATAAAAATATGTAATTTGTGACATGGATAATAAACTGGGGAAGGGGAAATATAAAGGAGTCGAGTTTTTGTATGTGACTGAAGTTAAGTAGTTATCAGTTTAAAAATAGATCATTATAAGATGTTTTATGTAATCCCCGTGATAACCACAAAAATACCTATAGATACACAAAAGACATTGAGAAAAGAATCAGAGCATGTCACTACAAAAATATTCAACAAAACACAAAGGAAGGCAGCAAGAGAGGAAAAATGGGATAAATAACTACAATACATAGAGAAAACAACAAAATGGCAAAAGTCCTTCCCTATCAGCAATTACTTTAAATGTAAATGGATTAAAATTGCCAATCAAAAGACTGAAGAGTGGCTGAATGAATTAAAAAAACAGCAAGATGGGTGAGGCATGGTGGCTTACTGGGAGGCCAAGGCAGGAAGATAGCTTCAACTCACTCAAATAAAAAGAAAAATATTAGTACTTTATATATCTAGAATATATAAAGAACTACACAACTTCACAACAACAAAAATAAACTGGTTGGAAAATGAGCAATGGACTTGAATAGATTTTTTTTTAAAGAAGATGTAAAAATAACCAACAGACATATAAAAAGATGCTCAACACCACTAATCATCAGAGAAATGCAAATCATAAGCACAGTGAGATGTCACATCATACCTGTTAGAATGACTACTATCAAAAATATAGATAACAGGCCAGGTGTGATGGCTCAGACCTGTAATCCTAGCACTCTGGGAGGCCAAGGAGGTTGATTACCTGAGCTCAAGAGTTCAAGACCAGCCTGAGCAAGTATGAGACCCTGTCTCTCAAAATAGCTGGGCCTTGTGGTGGGCGCCTCTAGTCCCAGCTACTCAGGAGGCTGAGGCAAGAGAATTGCTTGAGTCCAAGAATTTGAGGTTGCTGTGAGCTAAAATGCCATGGCACTGTAAAGAGGGTGACCAGGTTAAAAAAGTATACATACACACACACATAAATATAGATAACAAGTGTTAATGAGGATGTTGAGAAATTGGAACCCTTACACACTGTTCGTGGGAATGTAAATTGTAAAGCCACTATAGAGAACAGAATGGAGGTTCCTCATAAAATTACAAGTAGAATTACCAGCTAAGCTCCTATAGCTCAAGCAGCTAAGGCTCCAGCCACATACACTGGAGCTGGCAGGTTCGAATCCAGTCCAGGCCCACCAAACAACAATGACAACTATAACCAAGAAACAGGCAGGTGTAGTGGTGGGTGCCTGTAGTCCCAGCTACTTGGGAGGCTGGCAAGAGGATGACTTAAGCCCAAGAGTTGGAGGTTGCTGTGAGCAGTGACGCTACAGCACTCCACCCAGGGCAATAGCTTGAGACTCTGTCTCCAAAAAAAAAAAAAAAAAAGTAGAATTACCAAATGATCCAACAATCTCACTTCTGGGTATACAGCCAAAAGAATGGAACAGGATCTGCAAGAAATACTTGCACACCCACGATCGCTGCAGCACTATTCTCAATAGCCAAGAAGCCAAAGGTCTATCAGTACATGAATAGATAAAGAAATTGTATTAACTGAGGTGGCACCTGTGGCTCAGTCAGTAAGGCGCCGGCTCCATATACTGAGGGTGGCCGGTTCAAACCCAGCCCCGGCCGAACTGCAACAAAAGAACAGCCAGGTGTTGTGGTGGACGCCTGTAGTCCCAGCTACTCGGGAAGCTGAGGCTAGAGAATCACCTAGGCCCAGGAGTTAGTGGTTGCTGTGAACTGCATGACACCACAGCACTCTACCAAGGGCGATAAAGTAAGACTCTGTCTCTACAAAAAAAAAAAAAAAAGAAAGAAATTGTATTAATTTTAAACAATGAAATATTATCCAGCCTTAAAAAGGAAAGAAATCTTGTGATATGCTACAACACAGATGTACTTTGAGGACATTATACTAAGTAAAATCACTGCGTGATTCCAATTATATGAGATATCAATAGGAATCAAAATCTTATAAAAAGTTGATACTATTGTATTGTATACTTGAAAATGGCTAAGATGGTAGATTTTATGTTGTGTGGGGGGTTTTTTGTTTGTTTGATTTTTTCCGGTTTTTGGCTGGGGCTAGGTTTGCATCTACCACCTCTAACATATGGGGTCAGCGTCCTACTCCTTTGAGCCACAGGCGCCATCCTTTGTGTGGGGTTTTTAATGGTTGCATTTCTTGTCCTTGTCTGTTTTCTGTCTCTAAATGCCAATACAGATGTATTTAATTTTTTTTTTTTTTTTTTTGGAGACAGGATTTCCCTCTGTCACCTTTGCTGGAGTGCATTGGAGTTATCACAGCAGTGCAGCCTTGAACTCCTGGATTCAAGCGATCCTCCCATCTCCACCTCATGATGACTGGGACTACAGGGCATGTACCACCATCCCTGGATACTTTCTTTTCTAGTTTTGTGTAGAGATAGGGTCTTGCTATGCTGTTCAGGCTGGCTTTGAACTTCTGGCCTTGGTAATTCTCCTGCTTCCGCTCCCAAAGTGCTGGGATTATAGGCATGAGCCTGGGCAGGTATATTTAATTCTGTCCTTAGTCTAGAGAATGTTAACTATCTATAAACCTATAAAGAAATCCTATAACTTATGTTACGTAATTTCTTCTCTCTCTTTCTTTCTTTTTTTCCTTCTCTTTCTTTCCTTCCTTCCTTTTTTTTTTTTTTTTTGAGACAGAATCTCATTCTGTTGCCCTTGGTAGAGTAACGCAGCATCATAGCTCATAGCAACCTCAAACTCTTGGGTCAAGTGGTCTTCTTGCTCCACCTGTTGAGTAGCTAGGACCACAGGTATCTAGGCCTAGCACTCTGGGTAGTTGAGGTGGATGGATTGCTTTAGATCAGAAGTTTGAGGCCAGTCTGAGCAAGAGCAAGACCTCATCTCTACTAAAAATAGAAAAACAGGCTCAGTGCCTGTGGCTCAACGGGCTAAGGCGCCAGCCACGTACACCTGAGCTGGCGTGTTCGAAGCCAGCCTGGGCCCACCAAACAACAATGACGGCTGCAACCAAAAAATGGCTGGGCATTGTGGCGGGCGCCTGTCGTCCCAGCTACTTGGGAGGCGGAGGCAGGAGACTCGCTTGAGCCCAGGAATTGGAGGTTGCTGTGAGCTGTGATGCCACGACACTCTATCCAGGGTGACAGCTTGAGGCTCTGTCTCAAAAAAAAAAAACAAAAAAAACAATAGTGAAGTGCCCTGAAGACTATAGACTTGAGAATTCGGAAGCTTAACTACACGGGAAATGTAACTATTCAGTTACAATTAAAATCATACTAAAACCAGTATGTTTAACTAAATGTCGCACATTGTTTACAGAACAGAGCTGAACAAGCCATTCTCAGCCTCTCTGGACCAGCAAACGAAAAGGTGTCCAAATGTTCAAGGGGAATGATATAAGCCCTTCTTCAATTTTAGTCTCCTCTGTAGATAACCCTTCTTCCCAATTCCTGTATTTTTGTGTGGATTTAGTCTCCTCTGTAGAACTCAAAGGAAGGTAACTATTACATGACCAGCAAAAGAGAATTACAGAGTCAAGTTACAGCTCACTAGTAGTCTGGCCCATGATACAAACGCCTGCCCTCTATTTTAAAAAAATTGTTAACAGTGATCCATATTTAAGATCGTTATATTCCAAACCAAAAAAAGGAGCTTATGAATCAATGGCTGGGGTTCAGAAAATGGTTAACTATAGAAAGTAATTCTCCAAAGAATAGTTTTTATAATAGGACTTTACTCCTTAGAAGTATATAATAAATTAAAAAGGTTTATGTTTAGGAATACTCATTACAGATTTCTTCCAGTTACCTTGATATAAAAATCCATCAAATGACCAACAGAAAATGAGGCTATACAATAGACACATCATGTTTACTAAAAACTTTTTAATTCCAACAGAATGGCCTTGTTTTAGGTAACAAGAAGGATGCCAAGCTTCAAAGCAAAATGGAAGACATTTTCTGCCAAGGCAAATGTGCAGTTCCAACTTCTCCAATGCTTCCTGATGCATCTGGTATTCCAAGTGAAATCAAAAGGAAGAAGTAAAATCATCTTCGCTGCATAACCATCAGCACAGCTGTAGTCTACCGCTTTATCTCCTATTCTTGAGGGAGAGGAAAAGTGCTTGCTGGCAGGCATTGTTTAAACAGTGAGGGATGGATCAGCACCTGTGGCTCAAGCAGCTAAGGCGCCAGCCACATACACAAGAGCTGGTGGGTTTGAATCCAGCCCAGGCCTGCCAAACAACAATGACAACTACAACCAAAAAATAGCTGGGTGTTGTGGCTGGCGCCTGTGGTTCCAGCTACTTGGGAGGTTGAGGCAAGAGAATTGCTTAAGCCCAGGAGTTGGAGGTTGCTGTGAGTTCTGATGCCACAGCACCCTACCCAGGGCGACAGCTTGAGGCTCTGTCTCAAAACAAACAAACAAAAAAGACGGTGAGGGATAATATGTGCTCCTTTATGTGAGGGCTTCCCGAATATAGTCCAGCCACCTTGCTCTGTAGATCATATGTAGTTCTGAAGCACATACTATGTTATATCAGGCCAAGTAAGAGTCAGTCACAATCCTCAGTGCTGTGAGAGAGGTTACAGGGTATTCAAAGAAAAGATTAATGACATGACTACACAGTTTGCAGCAAGGCACAGAAAATTAAATTTCCAACCATGAAAGGGTTTGGTTCCCCATCACTTAGGGAGTTGGCTGGCTGCCTGCCTGGAGTGGGAGCTGACATGAAAATCCAATTCTATTGAGGGTCTATGCCTGGTAGACAAAAGCATAATAGTACTAAACAACACTCTGATTCTTTTGAGGAAAATGGCTCCTAAGAGAGTACATGAAGTTAAGAGTCCCGTTCCATGGTCTTGCCTATTCAGCCATCCAGAGCTTAAAGGTCCTGTCATATGAGCAAGTGGCTATGAGCTGCCCATCAGAAGAAATGTCTAAGCCCATCACTTTGCCTTCGTGGCCAGCCAGAGTCTTCAGTGGAGACCAGCCTGGATGGGTCCAGATCTTGGCTGTGTTATCATAGGCACCAGTGAGCAAGAAGTTCCCATGAATGGCTATAGGAAAAGAGAAGGGGAGTGGCTTGAGGAATTCAAGTATTCAAAAAGAGTATAACAAAACAAAAGCACAAATATCTGCAAAAACATATTCCAAAAAAAGACAGTTATATCTATAGTCAGAAAAACCCAACACTCTAATTCAATATTCCTACTAGGCTGGTGACAACCATGGCAATTTAAGTGAATAAATAACATTACTGAGGTCTTCTGGCTCTTTCTCTGACAGACAGCCTGTTTAAAACAGTACTACGGATTCAGAGCTTACAATGTCCAGGGAGGAAAGACTGAAGCATGACATTCGCAGAAGACTTCTTTACTTTCTAGCAACATGATGCATATGCTTTGCCACGGCCTAAGGATATGGCAAAGAGAAGGAAATTGCAATTTCCCCCTTTAATAGAGGTTAAATTCTTTCCTCTTCCATTTCTCAGTAAAACTAAAGGCTGGCCTACAATTCCTAGAAGTGCAATTGCTGTTTCTGTTATTTAGGGCCTAAAACAGAAGAAAAACTTACGCTCAAACCTGACACCAGTCACTAAGTTCTGATGGGCAGGGATGGTATAGATGCAACGTCGCTGCCGAAGGTCCCACACTTTGCACGTGTTGTCCCCACTGCCAGTTGCAATGTGGTAGCTGTGGACCAGATGCAGTATGAAAGTTAGAAATTGAGTACTTTCTGACCAAGGACCCTTCCCACCTCTCATTCAGTGAGCTTCTTTTACCCATTGGGGGAGAAATTTATTCCATAGATTTCCTTCAGATGGCCTTCCAGGAACATGATACAACGTCCTGTACGTAGGTCCCAAACTCGACCAAATGCATCCAGGCCCCTGATAAAAATAAATTTATAAATGAACACTCTGAATCCAGTTCTTATGGAAGTACACATACATAAGAGGTGAGCCTACTGAACCTTACCCGGTGCCAGCCAAAGAGCCGTCCTGATGGAAGGCAATGTCATACACACCCATGCTGTGGCCTTCCTGATGCAGGATCTCTTCTTGAGCCTCCAAATCCCATAAGCGCCATGAACGGTCATAGCTAAAAACAAATCACACTGACAATCTACCAGCAGGTATCTATTCAGTTTGCACAATGTGTAAGGTACTATAAAAAATAGTAGCTAAAGTTATGCTTCTGAAACTACTCAATCATATTAACAGGAAATTCCTTTCTGGCATAAATAATGCCTCAATAACATAGCGTATCTGACTCAGGTGCTAACCAGAACACCACGGACTTGCTGTAAATCTTTTCCAGTCCGTATTTTAAGAATAAAATTCCTAGGTGGTTCATGTCTATAATCCTAACACTCTGGGAGGCCAAGGCAGGTGCTCGCTTGAGCTCAGGAGTTCCAGACCAACCTGACCAAAGTGAGACCCTATCTCTACTAAATTTAGAAAAATTAGCCAGGTATTGTGGCAGGTGTTTGAGAGGTTTAGACAAGAGGATTGCTAGAGCCCAAGAGTGTGAGGTTGCTATGAGCTTTGTGGATGGCATCCTATCCCAGGGCGACTGAGTGAGACTCTCTCAAAAAAAGAAAAAAAAAAAAAAATAGGCTCGGCGCCTGCGGCTCAATGGGCTAAGGCTCCAGCCACGTATACCTGAGCTGGTGGGTTCAAATCCAGCCTGGGCCCACCAAACAACAATGACAGCTGCAACAAAAAAATGGCCGGGCATTGTGGTGGGCGCCTGTAGTCCCAGCTACTTGGGAGGCGGAGGCAAGAGACTCGTTTGAGCCCAGGAACTGGAGGTTGCTGTGAGCTGTGATGCCACAGCACTCTATCCAGGGTGACAGCTTGGGCTCTGTCTCAAAAAAAAAAAAAAAATAGAATTCCCTAAGAATGACCCAGCAAAGTTTTTGTTGCTTTCTTTCTTTCTCCATTCCACAGTTATGTCCTTTTATTCATTGAATATTTATACTTTTATTGGGCCCTAAAGTAGATGTTGGAGGTACAAAAACCAATCACAAATAGATCCATAGAACATGACAAAGACACATATATGGTCAAATGATTTTCAACAAGAACCTGGTCAATTTTTTTCTTTCTTTTAGCTCACAGCAACCTCAAACTCTTCAAACTCTTGGGCTTAAGCGATTCTCTTGCTTCAGCTGGAACTACAGGTCCCCACAATGCCTGGCGATTTTTAGAGACAGGGTCTCGCTCTTGCTCAGATTGGTCTTCTATCTGTGAGCTCAGGCAATCCACCTGCTTCAGCCTCCCAGAGTGCTAGGATTACAGCTGTAAGTCACTGCGCCCAGCCTGAAGCCAATTTCAATAGTAAAAGGAAAATGTCTTCAATACAGTGGTGGAACTGGCTATGTACATGAAAATAAAGACAAAGGAGAAACTTAAAAAAAACAAGGCAAAGCATCTGGAAATTGCACAAAGAGGATAGACAAATGGTTAATACACCTGTGACAAAGTACTCAATACCAATGCTAATAAGGATAGTAAAAGCATCGAAAGAATGGAGAAGCAAGGGGCGGCACCTGTAGCTCAGTGGGTAGGGCGCTGGCCACGTGCACCAAGGCTGGTGGGTTTGAGCCCGTCCTGGCCCAGGCCAGCTAAAACAACAATGACAACTGCAACAACAACAAAAAGAATAGCCAGGCGTTGTGGTGGGTGCCTATAGTCCCAGCTGCTTGGGAAGCTGAGGCAAGAGAATTGCTTGAGCTCGAGGTTGCTGTGAGCTGTGATGCCATAGCACTGTACTGAGGGTAACAAAGTGCGACTCTATCTAAAACAAACAAAAAATCCACAAGAAACTCCATACATGCATGCTTATAGCAGCTTTATTCTGACTAGCCCAAACCTAGAAACAGCCCACGTGTACATTGATAGAAGAATGGATAAAGTGTGGCATAATTATACTATGATTAAATAATCATATAATAATAATATAATCAAATAATCCTCAGCATTAAAAAGGAACTACTGATATAAGCAACAACACATATGAATCTTAAAATGTCACACTCAGTAAAGCCAGATGTAAATGAATCTATATAGTAGGAATAGACAGAACTAACTTATGGTGACAGAAATCAGATCAGTGATTACTGTAGAAGGGGGAGTTGACTGGAAAGAGACACAAGGAAACTTTCCAGGGTAAGAGAACAGGGATGGTGATCACATGGTTGGTACGCATTTGTAAAGACTGATAGAATTGCATACTTAAAATCCATTGCACTGGGCTCAGTGCCTGTAGCTCAGCAGCTAGGGCGCCAGCCACATACACCAGGGCTGGCGGGTTCAAACCCGGCCCGGGCATGCCAAACAACAACTATCAAAATAAAATAAAAAATAAAAAAAATAGCCTGGTGTTGTTTGGGTGCTGTAGTCCCAGTTACTTGGGAGGCCGAGACAAGACAATCACTTAAGCTAAAGAGTTGGAGGTTGCTGTGAACTGTGATGCCACAGCACTCTACCAAGGGCAACATGGTCAGACTGCCTCAAAAAAAGAAAAAAAAATCCATTCCACTATATATAAATTATACTGAAAAAGTGATTTAACAGAATCTGGCCTCAATGGACTTACAGAACTGAAAGGGAGACTAATTTGCTGGCAGAGAGATTATAAAACAATGTGTAGCAAAAAACTACACCTCTAGTATTGGTCAAGAAAGACAACAAAGAGTTCAAATCCTATAGGTAATTTTGACTTTCAGATTAATTGCAATTTAAAAGCAAATACACTTAGCCCCTAACATATTAAACATGCTCTACTGATTCCAATTCACTGCAGCCCAAGAAAAACCTACCTGATCTCTGCGCTAAAACTTTAACTGGCAGATACACAGGTCTGTACAGATAAAACAGTAATAGGACGGCTTACCAGGTAGTGCCCAGAAAACGTCCTGATGGATGCCACATGACACGGGCCACACGCACTGTATGGCCTTCAATATCTGCCACTGGTTCGTCACTTAAAAGAAACCAAACATGCAAGTAAATAATTCCATGACATGTAAATATTCATTAGGTTTATTAATTCAATTATACTCATTCCACATAACATGAGGGCCTAAATTGTTAACTATACTTGCAATTTGTTAAAACTTTAGAGTTAACAATAATTTAAGCTACTTCTCAAGGTTTAAAAAGATCTGAGACCATTTCATGTAACCACAGCACTTTGATAAAGACTGGCTTTCTACCTCAATTCATCTTGTTAATTAACTCCTAATCTTAATGGCACACCATTTAGGATTAAAGAAGAATAAAAAATACATTAGCCTGTTAAGCAAAATAGCCACTCTGATCAAAGGAGGGTCTGGAATCTAGAAAGAAAACACTCTGGTAGAGATGAGAGGAAACAGTAATCAGACAGTTTCATTACAGGGGATTACAGATAAATCTTTCTTAAATTCAGGCCTACCCACAGAGCCAAATAGAAAAAAGAACTCCAAAATAGAGGCTGAGTTTCATTTTTGTGGCCATTAAATGAACCACAGAAAGATCTGAAACATTAGCAAAAAGGAAATAAACATGAACCCTAAAGAGGGCAATTAAAAACGGAACTCTGTCAATGTGCATACATAGAACCAAAGCCCCACAGGAATAAATATTGCTAAGTATTACCAAAGCCAATTAAAACTTGCTGTGCTCATAGGTGAGACTCTGTCTGGAAGTAAGTGTAGGTGCTAATTAGCTCTTTACAAAATTCTAGAATAAAAACCTTCGTATGTTTTTCCAAAGAAAGAAAAATAAGCAATTAAATTCAGATGTCTTTTAGTCAACAAAGTGCTTGCAAATTTTTGGAAAACAATAATTCATAACCACATAAAAAAAATTGGTGTAGCTGGGAAATATATTCTAGGTAAAAAATATACTGGAAGGGCTCGGCACCCGTAGCACCGTGGTAATGGCACCAGCCACATACACTAAGGCTGGCGGCTTCAAACTCAGCCTGGGCCTGCTAAACAACAATGACAACTGCAACAAAAAATAGCTAGGCATTGTGGCAGGTACCTGTAGTCCCAGCTACTAGGAGGCTAAGGCAAGAGAATCACTTGAACCCAAGAGTTTGTGGTTGCTGTGAACTATGACACCAAGGCATTCTATTGAGGGCGACATGGTAATACTCTGTCTCAAAAAAGAAAAAAAAAGGTACACTTGAAGGAGACATTATTTCCTTGGCAATAGTGCTAGGCAGAAACTCACTTTCCTCTCCCCTGTGGATGTTTACTATAAGTCAACAGCCTGCCAATGTACTAAATAGTGCATTTCTTTTTTTTTTTTGAGACAGAGCCTCAAGCTGTCACCCTGGATAGAGTGCTGTGGCATCACAGCTCACAGCAATCTCCAATTCCTGGGCTCAAGCGAGTCTCCTGCCTCTGCCTCCCAAGTAGCTGGGACTACAGGCCCCGCCACAACGCCCGGCCATTTTTTTTTTTTTTTTTTGGTTGCAGCCGTCATTGTTGTTTGGCGGGCCCGGGCTGGATTCGAACCGGCCAGCTCAGGTGTACGTGGCTGGAGCCTTAGCCCGTTGAGCCACAGGTGCCGAGCCTAAATAGTGCAGTTCTTTATCATCATCTATTGCAGTAGTTCTCAACCTGTGGGGCACGACCCCTTTGGGGGTCGAATGATCCTTTCGCAGGAGTCGCCTACATACACCCTGCATATCAGATGTTTACATTATGATTCATAACAAAAATACAGTTATGAAGCAGCAACAAAAATAATTTTATGGTTGAGGGTCACCACAACATGAGGAACTGTATTAAAGGGTTGTGGCATTAGGAAGATTGAGAACCACTGATCTATTGTGTAGGAGGTATACTGAATCTTTCTGGAATAAATGGAGCCAGGAAACGGTGGTCACTAGGCTGGAGGCAAAAATCAAGATCCAAAGTTAACTTTTAAGAAAAATGTGCACCGGCTCGGAGCCTGTGGCTCAACGGGCTAAGGAGGGTTTGAATCCAGCCTCGGCCCCCCAAACAACAATGACAGCTGCAACCAAAAAATGGCCGGGCATTGTGGCGGGTGCCTCGCTTGAACCCAGGAATTGGAGGTTGCTGTGAGCTGTGATGCCACAGCACTCTATTCAGGGTGACAGCTTGAGGCTTTGTCTCAAAAAAAAAAAAAAAAGAAAGAAAGAAAAGAAAAACATGCACCATTGGTGAGAAAAGGTCTAAGAAAGAACTCTTCCACTTTATTTTTACACTAAGTTACCTTGACTCTTAGAGAATCTCTCGTGTTAACCTTAAGGTCCTGAAAGCCAAACAATTCACTAACTGTTTTAATGATGGCAGTATGGACCACTGAACAGTAATACTCACCTATCAAGACTCCAAAGCTTCACTGAGCCATCAGCAGCGCAAGAAGCCAGGTTGACATCTTTTTTGTCCAAAGAGATAGTGGATTTGGGATGAAATACAATTGCTCCTACATTTGTGTTATGGCCTAAAAAAGTGAAAAATTAAACGGTTCCCACCATCTTACAACTTACATACAAACAGAGGCTATACTGATTAATATAGGTAAATATACATTAGGAAACATGTGGACATAAAAAGTATTAAAGTGACTATTTAACTACTAAGAAGAAACTATCTCAACTTAAAGTACTATTTAAATTGCATTAAAACAGCAAAACAGCAAATAACTTTTTGTTGTTGTTGTTTATGGATTATAAAGTGCCAGAGTGTGATTGGACATGAGAGAAAGTACATGTATATGAAGTCATTATATTCTAGCCTTGCAGCCAGAGAAAACCGAGTCAAATCAAATCAAGAACTGATGTTGTAAGCTGGGTGTGATGGCTCATGCCTGTAATCCTAGCACTCTGGGAGGCCGAGGTGGGTGGACTGCCTAAGCTCACAGGTTCTAGACCAGCCTGAGCAACAGCAAGACCCTGAATCTAAAAACAGCCAGGTATTGTGGCAGGTACCTGTAGTCCAAGCTACTCAGGAGGCTAAGCAACAGAATCGCTTGAACCCAAGAGTCTGAGGCTGCTGTGAGCTATGACACCACAGCACTCTACCAGGGGAGACAAAGTAAGACTCTGTCTCAAAGAAATGATGTTGTATGTACTCAGTTTGAGTGTCAAGCAGAGTTTACAGCTTACCAGAGTTCACACTGGGAAAAAGACTGAGATTTAAACAAGACCTTAACTCACCTCGAAGAGTGTGAAGGAGGTTACAATCAGGAACAGACCAGAGCTTACAAAGCCCACTCCTATCAAATACAAAGGAAAGCATCTCAGCCAGGGTTAGTCTGGGAAGGAAAAGGTACCTTGGTAACATTACTAATGGACAATCTTTTCTTGCTTCAATAAATGTTACAGTGGCTTAGAGAAAAAAATCAAATCAAAATTTAATAAAAGCCTTATAATTTGAAGAGTTATAGAAAAAAATTTACAGCTAAGCTCCAAGCCAACCAGAGGCCTCCTTGACTGTACATTATGTAATTGACATTGTACAAGTTGTCATTCTCCTTAACTTTTAGACTAATTTATGATGGAAGGTAGGACAAATTAAACTATTCAATGTTAAGAATTGTACCATCTCTTTAAAATGAACAGCATTTTGCTATTTACAAAGCATTTTTTTTTTTTTGAGACAGAGCCTCAAGCTGTCACCCTGGATAGAGTGCCGTGGCATTGCAGCTCACAGCAACCTCCAATTTCTGGGCTCAAGCGAGTCTCCTGCCTCCGCCTCCCAAGTAGCTGGGACTACAGGCGCCCGCCACA
>CAUYON010130717.1:0-46834 GCA_963573935.1 Arctocebus calabarensis | reverse complement strand
TGGAAGAAGCCCAAATGCCCATCAACCCACGAATGGATTAATAAATTGTGGTACATATGTATACCATGGAATACTATGCAGCCTTAAAGAAAGATGGAGACTTTACCTCTTTTGTGTTTACATGGAGCTGGAACATATTCTTCTTAGCAAAGTATCTCAAGAATGGAAGAAAAAGTATCCAATGTAACAAAATCTCAAAACTGAAGATGCTGGCGTGGTTGTGGAGAGAAGGGAACACTTTTACACTGCAGGTGGGACTGCAAACTGATACAACCTTTTTGGAAGGAAGTATGGAGAACTCTCAAAGAACTCAAGCTAGACCTCCCATTTGATCCTGCAATCCCCTTACTGGGCATCTACCCAGAAGGAAAAAAATACTTTTACCATAAGGAAACTTGCACTAGACTGTTTATTGCAGGTCAGTTTATAATCACCAAAATTTGCAAATAGCCTAAATGCCCACCAACCCAGGAATGCATTAACAAGCTGTGGTATATGTTGTATACCATGGAATACTATTCAGCCATTAAAAAGATGGAGATTTTACTTTAACCCTTTGTATTAACCTGGATGGAAGTGGAACACATTATTCTTAGTAAAGTTTCACAAGAGTGCAGAAGCATGAATCCCATGTACTCAATTTTGATATGAGGACAATTAATGATAATTAATGACACAGTGGGGATGGGGAAAGGGGAGAACAGTGAGAGAGAGGAAGGAAGGGGTTGGGAGAAAAGAAGAGCAGAGAGTGGGAAGGAGGGAGTGGGGGTGGGAGAAAGGAAGAGCAGAGAGAGGGAAGGAGTGAGGGGGTGGGGTCTCGGTGCGTGACACACCTTTTGGGGGCAAGACATAATTGTAAGAGCGACTTTACCTAATAAATGCAATCAGTGTAACCTGGTTTATTGTACCCTCAATGAATCCTCAACAATTAAAAAAAAAGATATTAATAAACAATAAGAAATCATCTGACGGTTTAAAACTCATTGGTAATAGTAAGCACAGAGATAAATAGTGAACATTCTATTCTTGTAATTGAGGTGTGTAAACCACTTACATCTTGAGTAAGAATACTAAAAGACAAACCTACCAAAAATGGTAACTACAACAACCATTTAAGAGATAGATAGTGTAAAAAGATCTAAATGGAAACAATAAAAAGTTAGGAGAGTGGAAAATTAAAGTGTGGAGTTGATTTTAGATTTCTCTTGGCTTGTTTGTTTTTTATAAGCAATGTTAAGTTGTCAGCAATTTAAAGTTGTTGCTTATATTTTTGTAAGCCTCGTGGTAACCTCAAATCAAAAGTCCCATAAAAGATACACAGGGTGGCACCTGTGGCTCAAAGGAGTAGAGCGCCGGCCCCATATACGGGAGGTGGTGGGTTCAAACCTGGCCCTGGCCAAAAACTGAAAAAAAAAAAAAAAAGAAAGAAAAGATAAACAAAAAGTAAAAAGCAAGAAATTGAAACACACTACCAGAGAAAATACTTTATAAAATGGAAGACAAGAAGGAAAGAAGCAGGAAAAAAAGGAGGGAGGGGAACAAAACAACCATCAAATAACAACATGGCAGCAGTAAGTTCTTACCTATCAATAATAACATTGAATGTAAATGGACTAAGCTCCCAATCAAAAGACATAGAGTGGCTGAATGGATACAAATATAAGAACCAACTGTATGCTACCTATATGAAATTCCCCTCACCTATAAAGACACACGCAGACTGAAAACAAAGAGATGGAAAAAGATATTAAATAAAAATGAAAGCTAAAAAAAAAAGCAGAATAGCTACAATTATATTAAATGACAGTTTTCAAGACAAACACTGTAAAAAACAGACAAAGAAGGTCATTCTATAATGATAAAAGAAGAAAGTTCAACAAGACAGTATTACAATAGTAAATATATATGCATTTAACATTGGAGCTTCCAGATATACGAAGCAAATGTTGTTAAAGCTAAAGAGAGCAATATACCCCAAAACAGTATTAGCTAGAATCCTCAACACCCTACTTTCAGCATCGGACAGATCCACACAGCAAACAAGAGAAACATCAGACTTAATCTGCACTGTAGACCAAATTGACCTAGTAGACATTTACAGAGCATTTGATACAACAGAATATACATTTATCTCCTCAGCTCATGGATTATTCTCAAAAGACCATATATTAGGCCACAAAATAAAACTCAAAAAATTAAATAGAAACTATATAATTACATGGAAACTAAACAATATGCTCCTGTACACCCAGTGGGTGAATGAAGAGATTAAAAAGGAAATTTAAAAACTTTTGAAAAATATGAAAATGAAAACATAACATTCCAAATCTTATGGGATCTGGTTAAAGCAGTACTAAATTTATAGCAACAAGTGCCTACATCAAAAGAGTTGAGAAACTGCACATAAACAAGCTAAAGATGCATCTGAAAGAACTAGAAAAACAAGAGCAAACTAATCCCCAAGTTACTAAAAGGAAAGCAATAATAAAGATCAAAGCATAAATAAATGAAATACAGACAAAAAATGTAAAAGATCAACAAAATGAGAAGTTTTTTTGAAAAGGTAAACAAAATTGACATACTTGTAGCCAAACTAACAAAAAAAGAGAAAAGTCCCAGATAAAATCAGAGATGAAAAGGGAAACATTACAACTGATGCTGCAGAAATCCAAAAGATCATTAAAGACTACTGTGAGCAACTGTAAGCCAATAAATCAGAAAACCTAAAAGAAATGGATAAATTCCTAGACATATACAAGCCAAGATAGAACCAAGAAGAAATCCAAAACCTGAATAAACGAATAACAAGCAATGAAATAGAAGCAGTAATAAAAAGTCTCCCATCAATGAAAAGCCCAGGACCTGACAGCTTCACAACTGAATTCTACCAAGCATTCAGAGAACTAATATCAATCCTACTTAATCTGTTCCAAAAGTAAGGAGAAAATACTCCCAAACTCACTCTACCAGACCTGTATCACTCCAGCACCAAAATCAGACAAAGACACAACATAAAAAGAAAACTATAAGCCAAAATCTCTGATAAACATAGATGCAAAAATCCTCAACAAAATGCTAGCAAACTGAATTCAACAACACACTAAAAAGATTATTCAGGCCTCGCATGGTAACTCACACCCATAATCATAGCACTTTGGGAGGTGAGGTTGGTTAATCTCCTGAGCTCAGGAATTAGAGACCAGCTTAAACAAAAGCGAGACCCCCCTCTACACAGGAGGCTAAAGCAAGGGGATCTCTTGAGTCCAAGAAGTTTGAGGTTTCTGTGAGATATGGCACTATAGCTCTCTACTCAGGGCATAGAATGAAACCCTGTCTCAAAAAAGAATAATAATAATAAAAATAAGCAAATAAAATGTAAAATAAAATTCAAAGATGATTCATCGTGATCAAGTGAGATGTATCTCAGTGAAACAAGGATGATTCAACATACACAAATCAATGTGATACATCATATCAACAGAATGGAGGACAAAAACCATTTGATCATTTCAATTGACACTAAAAAAGCATTCAATAAAATTCAACACCTCTTCATGAGAAAAACTCGCATGGATACAGAAGGAACTGGATACAGAAGGAACATACTTCATCACAGTAAGAGCCACATGTGACAAACCCACTGCTAATATACTGAACAGGGAAAAACTGAACACCTTTCCTGGAAGATTTGGAGCAAGACAAGGACGCCCACTTTCACTACTGTTATTCAACATAGTACTGGAAGTTCTAGCTAGAACAATCAGACAAAAGAAAGAAAGGACAAAGAAAGAAAGAAATGGAAAATAAATAAACTGAAAAGGAAAAAGTCAAATTATTCTTGTTTGCAGATGATATGTTCTTATATGTTTAGAGAAATCCAAAGACTCTACCCCAAAATTATTAGAACTGATAAATTCATCTTCTTTTGGTAAATACCGGTAGCCTTCAATAACTTAAGATAGAGGAGTGCTTCCTGTCTTCTGCCTTGCTACTAGGTGTCCTACAATGAGAGCAAGTCTCAGACTGAAGACTACTGTACAAATATTTCATCATCAAGCAACCACAAAAACAGAAGACAGAGAATACTTTGTGGCAAAGTATGAGACAGCAGCCTAGACTTGGAGTCATTCTGAAATGTGTCAGTCTGCTAGACTCAGCAGATCTTACACCACATTAATGCAAGGGAAGAAGTGCCTTTACAATATTATACAAGGTAGCCTTGTATCTTTTTTCATTTAATTTCAGGCTAATGTAAAGGTACAAACAACCAGGTAACAATATTTGAATTTGTTAGGTAGAGTCCCTGTTGCAGTTGCGTCCTGCACCCAAAAGGTGTGCCATACACCTCTACATTGTGCCCATTAAGTGGGAGGGAACATGACAATCCCCTCTTTTTTCCTCTCCCCTTACCTTGCTTCCCCTCTCCCCAATTTGAATTAAGTTTTTCTCCTGTGTGTGCGTATTAGATTATCTACTGCCATCATAATTAAGTACATTGGGTGCTTGCTTTTCCATTCTTGTGAGACTATACAAAGAAGAATGTGTTTCAGCTCCATCAGGTTAATACAAAAGATGTAAAGTCATCATCTTTTCTTATGGCTGAATAACATTCCATGGTATACATATACCACAGTTTGTTAATCCATTCTTGAGTTGATGAGCATTAGGTTGTTTCCACATTTGGTGACTATAAACTGAGCTGCAATAAACAAACTAGTGCAAATGTCTTTATGAAATAATTTTTTTCTTCTGGGTAGATACCTACTAGTGGGACTGTGGTGTCAAATGAGAGATCTAATTTGAGTTCTTTTAGGACTCTCCATACTTCTAGCCTCATAGCTTGAACACTTCATTTCTACAATAAAAGATTCTTTCTAAGTCTTTATGCTAATGAATGTACCTCTAGTGCAGATTTACATAGTAATATCAGAATCATTTGCATATCCAACTTTCTAATAAATATTCTTGATTAGTGTCTTTCAAAATGCTAATTACTCAAGCTGGAGTGGGCAGATTAAAGTTCACTTTCAAACCTATATACATCTCACTGAAGTAGTCCAAAGTATAAGGACAAGATAATAAGCATTGAAAATGGTTTTAAGGGCATAAGTAAGAGGATCATCTTTGAGGATGTAGAGGAAAAAGCACTCTTTTAATGAAGGGTCTCAGTGCTAAGCAAAAGAAAGAACTATAATTGATTTAAATAAAGAAGAAATTTATTAGAGGATTTGGGGTAGCTCATAGGATTCCTCTACATGGCCAGAGACTACAATTGGCAATACAGTACAGAGTCTATAACAGGCTACCCAAAAATTCACATACACACTAAGACAGGCTACAGAACTGACTGGGAGAGGGGTCTGGGTTGTTGCCTCTGCCAAGTATAGGCAGTTGCAGTACCTCTGACACCACTAATACTGGATGACAGACGGCACCTATGAGTACCACTGCCACTACTGTCCCAGGAGCTTACCTTGCTATACTGCTGGAGTCCCCCAAGAAGTGTAGCTTTCTGTGCCTGGTTTTTTGAGTCCACTATCTTCCAGTTCATACACGATTGACTGAGCAAGTATTTGGCACTTCTGTACTAGACTCCTAAAGTGAGAAATTCCCAAATAAGGAAGAAGGGTTTAAATGGTGGGCATTAAAAAAAAAAGTTATTAAAGACAAGTTGAACTGGAAGTGATGGCAATATATTTGACTAGAAACACTTTGCAAATAGTTGGCTGTACTGGTGTTACCCAGGGGGCAGAGTTACAGATTAGGATGTTGGGTAGTGATTACATTAGAAGTAGAAGTCTAGAGAGAATCTAACTCAAACTTTTCATTTACATATGCAATATCTGAGAATGGTGTGACCCTGTACAGGTTGTTCCAAAGTTGCCCTTAAAGTCGTCAAACATAGGGAAAATGTGAAACTGTAGCAAAATGAATCTTTATTTATAAAATATCCATTATAAAATTTTACAGAGGTTGTTGAGCCGCAGAAAATATTTTTTTAAATCTTGTACTATGTGCTACCCATACCAACTCCCAACATTTATTAAATGAAAAGGAAGAAATTCACATACCATTATGAAAGACAGGAAAAATACATAGCTGATAACAATAAACAATACATGAGAGAACTAGTGACTGTTGAGGGCTCGTGCTATTATTTTACAAATATTTTAGTGCCAAGTATGTATGGGTGCTGTGCTAAGCTGATTTAACATTGAGCAAATAATCCCCTGCATTTGAGGGAATGAAAGGGAGGGGTGGTTCAGAGAGCTGGGAAGTGTGGAGGGAGTTCAAACTGGAGGTAAAAGGGGCCAGACTACAAAATTTGTATTTAAGGATTCTGAATTTTTTCCTAAGGTGATAAAGCAAAAGTTTTAAGGCATTTTATTTCACATGTAATCAGCTTTCCATTCATTTTGAGAAAACGGAAGATCAGAGATTTGAGACCTCTAATTCTAAGCAGTATAAATATGACGGTGGGAACAGAAGCTGATTTAACAAAAGGCAGGGAGCACTTCTTAAGAAGGAAGAGGAAGGCACACCTTTTGAGGGCCTACAGTAAGCCAGAACGAAAAAATGGTCCACTGAATATTCACAACAACCTCCCAAAGGTTTCTTTGTGTGTGTATTAGATCATCTAATACTTCTAGCCTAGAAAGAAAGTTTCTTTGGGAGGTTGTTGTGAGGTCACAACTAGAATTCAAACTCCAAGATTATCTGACTCCGGAGCCATTGCTAAATTCCGTCCGAAACTGTTTTTTTCAGTGCATTCAGAGTACAAAATGAGGAGGGCTTGAAGAGCCTCCAGGAACGTGTAAGGGTCAGGGATGAGGAGCGGGAATGAAACAGGCTGGGATTGCTAAGGGTGACCATACATCAGGGCAGAATTAATTAGAAAACCGGGCTAGGCCTGATGAGAAAGGATTGGGGTTGGGCCTCGGGGGCCTGGGCTTCAGTTGGTCAGCGGACACAAAGCCTATACCATGCCATACATACTGAAGAGCAGCAAAACGTCCTGCTGAATTTACAGTCCACACACGGCCGTCTCGCCGCAGTTTCACTCCAGTTTGAGGCGGCGACCTAGATGCTTGATGGGCACAGTCTGACCCTTGGGGATCTTCTCGCTCCCTGTTCCACGCCACTGACTAGGGTTCCGGGAGACAACATTGGCCCTAACTGGGCTGGCGCCGCAGGTGGGGCGGCTGGCGCTGGAGCCCAGGCTGGCGCACCTGAGTGGGCGGCGCCGCGGCGGGTCTGCGCGGGGCGGGGCCGGGCCTCGCGGAGGGCGTGCGCGGCGTGGTTTGACTCCGGCGGCGCTCCGTACCGTCGCGGATTCGGCGGCGGAAACATGGCGGCCGCGGCCGGGCCGGCAGTGGAGAAAGTTTACACGGAGACTGGCCTGTACTAGTGCCGCGGGCTCTCACTCCCCTTGGCGTGCCACCTTCCCGTTCTGAATTACAGGCTCAGCCCTAAACTCACCAGCCCCCTGTGACTGTGTTGGCCTCAGAACAGACACCGAGGATTGAGAGATTTGCTGACGACGGCCGAGTCAGGTATGGGGGCCGTGGGATGGATGGCTGGGCGGCGAGATCTGGGCACGGAGACCGCCCAGGGCTCCGCGTGGTCGGGACCCCAAGCTCCGCCCTGCTGGCCTCCAGGCGCGGGTAGGATCCGAGGTGATGGCGGCAGGCGGAGGGGCGCCTCTCCGTGACTCCCAACGGTTCCCCTTGACTGCGCCACGCCGTGGTCGCGTCCCCAGAAGAAGTGGGCTGGCGGAGAACCAGCACGATCCCCGTCCGGCCTGCCGCATCTCCCGAGGGGCCCGAATGGGAAAGAAAAAGAAGTCGCTACTGCTGAGGGATTCAATATCCTAGGTTTCATTTTCCCAGAGTTATGATCTCATTGAACCGAAGCGCTGAAATCACCCGACCCCGGCTTCTCATGTAGTTCATTCAGCTTTGGACGCTTCTCGATGAGACAGATACAGTTCCTGCGTGAAAAATGATGCAAAAGTGATACAATGTGCCTTGAAGCCTCCCAGGAGCCTTAGGAAATGGAGAGAGAATATAATAGATTTGGAAGAATTTTGGTGAATTAAGTGAGGGTTAGCCTAAGGCCCAAAGAGAAACCACTGAAACATCCATGGAATCTTCCTTAGTTCTACTACTTACAAGCTGTAGGATATTAGATGAATTGTTTATCTGTTTGTACATTAAGCAATTATCATTACGCAATATCACTACTGTTAAATGTAGTCGTTACTGTATTAATCTTTACTTTTTCAACAAGTGTTTGTTGAATACCTACTTGATGTTAGACTTCTTGCTAGAAATTGAACGTAAAGAATTGAAGACAAGTCCCCCAGACCTTGTGATCTAGTGGGAAATGCAGAAACTAAATAAGTGGTGATGATGATTTTTCTATTATAGAGGAAGTACAGGGATCATAAAGCAGGATCAGGCGTAATCTCTCTGAGAAAAGGATTTAAGTTGAGACCTGAGAAGTAGGAGTAAATTAAGTAGGTGTGAGGACTGGGATGGGGCCAGGATAAGGGAAAGGAATGAACCTGGAGAGAGAATAGCTTTTGTACTGTTTGGAATTGGAAGATCAATATGACTAGAATACAGAAGAAAAGTGTCAAAGAAGAGTGGTAACAGATGAGGCAGAGAGTTATTCAGGTCCAATGTAGAGGGCTTTGTAAAGCATTGTCAGAATTTCGACTTTATTGCTAAGGGTGATGGGAAGCTATTGGAACATCCAACATACTCGACTGACTTGATAAATTTTGTTTGAAAAAGGATCTTTTTTAGAGAAGGGCAAATGTAGATACAGGGATATGGTCAATGTAAGATGATGGTGATGAGAAGTAGAAACCTTTAAAAGATATTGAGGAAGAAGAGTAAGGAGACTGTCTGGCGAGGATTAATTGTAGCTGATGAAAACAGGAGGGCTGAAATACTATATAGAGATTTATTTATTTATTTATTTATTATTATTTGCAGTTTTTGGCCAAGGCTAGGTTTGAACCCACCACCTCCGGCATGTGGGGTCAGTGCCCTACTCCTTTGAGCCACAGGCGCTACCCCTATATAGACTTTTATAAACTAATAACACTGGCAGTGGTTAGTTAACTTATCCCATAGGTAGATTAATTCTTCTGTTCTCCATTTTTATCTGCCTTTGAAGTAATTTTCCATTGAATCATTGGTGATAGCAGACCAATTAGCAGGATTGTAATGCTTTTTGTGTGTTACTCTCTGATTTCAGCTGTTTTTTTAGAGGTCAGAATGGGAAAAAACTTTTAAATTAGCCATTTAAAAACAATTACTTGACGTGTTGTCTTTTGTCCATGATAACTGCATATATTGCATGCTATGTCTGTACTTTTAATTTTTTTACATGTTTATATTTACTTTGTTTTAAAGTTTTACCTCTTTTGACAGCACAGAAGAGAGCTGGTGCTTCTTTTTCTATAGATAGATTAATATATGTGTGCATTCAAGTAGAGAGATAATTGAAGACATGGAAATACTGAGATTGCTCAGAGAAAGTGTATGGTGAGAGAAGAACCTAAGCTTGGGATTAGACATCCAAAGGATGGTTTGAAAAGTCTTGTTCAAGGAGACTGAGGAGGAGAAAACACTGAGTTAGGAAGCAAATCTGGAGACTTTGTTTTGGAAGAAAATCTTGTGGGAGTTTTAAGGTTGAAACAATTATTTGGGTCCTCTTAACAAACCAAGGAAAGGTTCAGAAGATAAGAGAAGTTTTCAGTGTCAACAGTTTTCAGGATGTGCAAGTCACTGAATACAAAGTACCTACTGGATTTAGGAATTTGCAAGTTGTTTTAGAACTAGACAAATCAGTTGTGTGGTGGGAATCACCATTCAGTGGTTTGAATAGTGAATGGGTAAGAAGAGAAGCAGCCAAATACTAGTTGTCAAAAGGAGGACAGAAGATTTGAACTTGGTAGAGGAGATGGGATTGAGCAAGGATAATTTGTTTTGTTTCTTTACTCTTTTGTACTTAAAAAAAAAAAAAAACTAGATTTATACATGTTTAGTGCTAATGGATCAGAGAAAAGTGAGAGTTTAAAAAGAAAGGAAAGAGTGTGACGTTTTGGAAGAAGCAGAGAGAAACAAATAAACACTATGGGCGAAAGATTTAGCCTTAGATTGGGAAGGGACACCTTCCTTTCCCTGTATCCGGATATGTAGGTAGAGTGGGTTTGTGGTGTCTGAAACTCAAGTGAGCTTCCTTCTGATGATTCTGTAAGAGTCATCTGGTGGTAAATGGGGATTAGAGCTGTGAGGAGAGGGAAGAAAGGTTTGAATGAATAGTCATACAGAATGGAAAGAGTGTTGACCAAGAAAGCACAGAAGGGTGTCTAATGAATTTATAGTGGCACCATTTAACCCAGTGTGTGATTTTATTTTTCCCTTCCAGCAGTGTTCAGTAGCCTGAGCCCAGACTGTAATATCATCCCTTTGAGAACATACATATATCCTAACATGTTTGTTGAATGATGGTGTAACATACACCAGTGATGTTAACAAGAAGAAAACCTCAATGTATCATAGATTTTATCAGTTTCGCACACTTAAGTAAAAAGATAAACCAACATATAGCAAAGGAAGACATTTACTTCAACATTATGTGGTATGTAAAATAAGAAAATGTATCCAGATAAAGTAGAATGTTTTTTGAAATATTTCTTCTTTTTCTATTGTCTATTAGATTTGGCATGATCTGTTTTTTGAAACTCTCTTTTACTTTTATTTATATAATATTAGTTGTCTATTTTTTGAGATTTGGAAAAAAAAAAGAAGTTAACTGATGAATTCATACTGAGCTTTCAGAGTCAAAGCATTCTATAATAGACATACTCTTATTTGACAATGTGAATGTTACTTTCTTGGTATTATTATTATTAATATTGCTTAATATTTTGATGCAGTAATCATCTGTTTTCTTTTCTGAATGTATTTATCTTCGTTCATTCTTTACGTGGTTTTTTTTCTAGTCTTTATTATAAACATTGTTATTGTTATTGAATTTTAAGCCTTTTAAATTCTGTGAAGGCAAAAAAGTGGGAACCTAATTAACACATGTATATGTAAAAATTAAAAAAAGTAATAAAAAAAGAAATGTAATTAAGGAAAATTAGAATACTTAATTACATTCAGTTGTATAGATATTATTATTGAATATATAGAAATAGAATTATTTACATTGGCTTTTGGACAAAACAAGTACAGAAGTAGAATTAGTAATACTTGCAATCTCCAAGAGACCCTAAGGCCACTTTAATGACATTTTTCTCCAGTCAAATGGGTACCACAATTAATTTCAGGTTATCACATATTTTTGTTGGGTTTTTAGTTGTATTGCTATTAAAAAAATATAATAAAACTGATCACAAAATAGTTACTTTTTGGATATTTGATTGAGTTCTCCTTAAATATTCAGTGTAACCATGAGATTTTCTGAAATAGTATACTAGAAAATTTTGAAGAATTTTCTAATAGATGGTGAAATAATATTTTGACCACTATCATATTTTCAGTGCAACTTGTGGGAGTTTTAAGGTTGAAACAATTATTTGGGTCCTCTTAACAAATAATTGTTCATAGTATTTCAAAGTTCTTCATTTACTTTATAGTGACTGTTGATTAGCATTCCAGTTTTTTGATTTTTATTAAGAAGTTCAAGAATTGATTTGCTACAGAGATAGTGTTTAGTTTTGGAAAATTGGGTAATCAAATAATTCAGTGGAGGAGAAAGTACAGGGAGAATTATGACTCAACTTTAGGGACTGAGTAACTTTAATATGGTTAAATTTTACTCTAGTAAGTTTATTAGTTAAACAATGTAAATACTCAGATTTTATAACTTCCTTATAAAAACATATAGGGCATTTCTGACAGGTAGTGATGGTTGCTATTACTATATACTGGTGCTTTTCAAATTAGAGGTAATGATGAAGTCCTTCATTACCTTTAAGAGCTGAGTAGCTTTTCATTGTGCCAATAGCATCTGTTGCAATCTAAGTTATATGACTCACATATGCATGTTGAAAAAGAAAACAGATATTGGCATAAGAATGGATGTAGATATTTCACCATGTCTGGAAGAACAGTTCAGCTGGTGGTAACTCAGTCATATAGTCTTAGCTATGATGAGTAGAAAGCACAGCCAATAGGAAAGGAGCTCCAACAGCTCAGTAGGAAAAAATTCAAGTAATCCAATTTAAAAAAGGACAGAGAATCTCAATAGACATTTCTTAAGGAAGATTTATAAATAGCCAACAGGTATATGAAAAAATATTGAACATTATTGGTCATCAGGAGAAATGTAAATCAAAACAACAACAAGATACCATGTCAGCCCAGTTAAAATGGCTTTTATCAAAAAGACAGACAATAACAGATGCTGGCAAAAATGTGGAGAAAGGGGACTCCTTGTACACTGTGGCTGGGAATGTAAATTAGTTTAACCACTATGGAACATTATGAAGATTCTTCATACTGTGGTCAAAATATGAAAGTAGAACTACCATATGACCTAGCAATCCCATGGCTAGCTTTATATCAGGCCAAGATATAGGCTAAGAATTCTGTATATGGAAAAGGTATCTGCCCTCCCATGTTTATTGTGGCATTATTTACAATAGTCAAGATACGGAATCACGCTAAGTGTCCATTAATGGATGAATGCATAAAGAAATTATGGTGCAGGGCGGTGCCTGTGGCTCAAAGGAGTAGGGCACCAGCCCCATATGCTAGGGGTGGTAGGTTCAAACCCAGCCCCAGCCAAAAACTACAAAAAAAAAAGAAAGAAAGAAATTATGGTACATACATGCAATGGAATATTATATAGCCACAAAAAATGAATCCTGCTATTTGCAACAACATGGATGGGATTGAGAACATTATGTTAAGTGAAATAAGCCAAGCACAGAAAGACAAATCTCAGTCATGTAGGAGATGGATATTAAGCAAAACACAATTGTAAGAGGGTCTTTTCCTAACAAATGCAACCAGTGTAACATGGTTTCTTGTACCCTCAATGAATCCCCAACAATAAAAAAAAAAAAAAAAAAAAACCAATCTCATGGAGACAGAAAGTAGAATGATGGTCACCAGAAGATGGGAAGGACAGCAGGGAGTGGGGATAAATTAGGGATGGTTAATGGTTGCAATACCATAGTTAGTTAGAATGAACAATATGTGCTAGCACAACAAAGGGACTATAATCAACAATAAGTTAGGGTATATTAAAGTAACTAAAAGAGCACAATTGGTATGTTCCTAACACAAATATTAACTGCCTGAGGTGACGGGTACCCCAGTTACCCTGATTTCATTAATTCACATTGTATGCCTACATCAAAACATGAAATGTACTCTATAAAGATATGCAATTATTAGTACCCATAATAATTTAAAATACAAAAATTTTTTTAAAAGCACAGCCATTTTCATTTGAATAAATTGCCAAGTTTTTAGTTTAGAAACAGTAACTATAAAGGTATGTGCAAATAAGATTTTAAACTGGATTTCAGAATAACCTTTGTTTTTCATTTATTATTTTATATTATAAAGATACGTATAAATAACAAAAAGTTAATGCTGAAATATTTTTTCTTCTTTCTAGATCACTATCAACAGAATTTCTACCTGAGAAGATGTTGAAATAGGAGTTACAGATATATTGGATTTGCTGAATGACTCTAAGCAGATAGTTTTTGTGACGCGGGAGAGAAAGCCTAAATTGCGATTACATGTGTAAATCACTGCGTTATTGCTTTAGTCATTGTCTCTATTTAGCAATGACAAGACTGGAAGAAGTAAATAGAGAAGTGAACATGCATTCTTCAGTGAGATATCTTGGCTGTTTAGCCAGAATCAACCTACTGGTTGCTATATGCTTAGGTCTTTATGTAAGATGGGAAAAAACAGCAAATTCCCTAATTCTGGTAATTTTTATTCTTGGTCTTTTTGTTCTTGGAATTGCCAGTATACTCTATTATTATTTTTCAATGGAAGCAGCAAGTTTAAGCCTCTCCAATCTTTGGTTTGGATTCTTGCTTGGCCTCCTTTGTTTTCTTGATAATTCATCCTTTAAAAACGACGTGAAAGAAGAATCGACCAAGTATTTGCTCCTAACTTCCATAGTATTAAGAATATTGTGTGCCCTAGTGGAGAGAATTTCTGGTTATGTCCGTCATCGACCCACTTTGCTAACCACTGTTGAATTTCTGGAACTTGTTGGATTTGCCATTGCCAGCACAACTATGTTAGTGGAGAAGTCTCTGAGTGTCATTTTACTTGTTGTAGCTTTGGCCATGCTGATTATTGACCTAAGAATGAAGTCTTTCCTAGCTATTCCAAATTTGGTTATTTTTGCAGTCTTATTATTCTTTTCCTCATTGGAGACTCCCCAAAATCCAATTGCTTTTGCTTGCTTTTTTATTTGCCTCATAACTGATCCTTTCCTTGACATTTATTTTAGTGGACTTTCAGTAACTGAAAGGTGGAAACCCTTTCTGTACCGTGGAAGAATTTGCAGAAGACTTTCAGTCGTTTTCACTGGAATGATTGAGCTTACGTTTTTTATTCTTTCAGCATTTAAACTTAGAGACACTCATCTCTGGTATTTTGTAATACCAGGCTTTTCTATTTTTGGAATTTTCTGGATGATTTGCCATATTATTTTTCTTCTAACTCTTTGGGGATTCCATACCAAATTAAATGACTGCCATAAAGTATATTTTACCCACAGGGCAGATAACAATAGCCTTGATAGAATCATGGCATCCAAAGGGATGCGTCATTTTTGCTTAATTTCAGAACAATTGGTTTTTTTCAGTCTTCTTGCAACAGCCATTTTGGGAGCAGTTTCCTGGCAGGTAAGCTTATGGTTCATCTATTACACCAATGCCTATATGTGATAAAATAGCTTCAAGCATTGAAATTAGAATTGTAGGTCAAGTTCCTGATTTCTAAAGGAGATTCTTTTTGGCTCCTATTTAATTTTGTTCATGGAATTAAAACACTGAATACATTTTGGGATAATTTAGTTTGATCTCTAGCAAAGAGGTACCAAAATGTGAGGAATACTAAGCATGTGACATGCCTCCCACTTCCTAAAGATGCTTTAATTCTAGTATTTGGAGAATACGCAGTGATGGTACTTTGATCCTTTCATTTTAGCCATGAGGAAAGCCAGGGAAGATACATCCAGAGTCACTGACAAGAGAGAACAAGATACCTAACTTCTAGCTAGCCCCTGATCTCCTCACTATAACACATTTCTTTTATGTAACCATTTCCTTAAAGAGTTTACATAAAAGGTGATTAGATATATAACAGTGTATCAGGTTCCTAATTATAGAGACTCTCCTAAGAAAGAAAAATAGGTTTTACAGTATATTTGCTGTGCACAAACATTTAAAAAAGCTCTTGTAGACAAAGGCATTCAAACTGTATAGTTTTTGTATCTATGGTATTAACAAACCCAGTCTTCCATTCTTTGATTATTTGTTGACTATACACTGTATGCCAGGCACTATGCTAGGTGGCATGTAAACAGTCGATATAAACACACAATTATGATTACAGTGTGTGACAAATACTATAATCTGTGTACATTAGACTGGGATGTGGAGCATAAAGTAAGGTTAGCTCTGCTGGGTGCAGTTCTCTGCCTTTCACGTTTGTTGCTGCAAAGTGATTTTGAAGTGGGAGATGTGAAGAATTACCTAGTCATGGTGCTTTCTAGTTGACATGAGCTAGGGCAGGGAGCCCCTCTGGGAATCAACCAGATGACAGAAACATCTTGGGTGTTGCCTAAGGATATTGCCCTCACTGTGCTTGCTGATGCCAGAACTATCCAAATTATGGTGATGATGTTATAAACTCTAGCCAAGAGTTCTCCCTCATCTTTGCCTCTCGTCTCTTGCTAGCATCTTTCCCAAGCCTAACTACTTTTACTTTTCCAGTTCTGCCTCATTCATGCTGGATGCCATTCCAGGTCATCAAATCCTGTTAACCATATATTTTTTTGGTTACCAAATTCTTTTTTATTATACAAGTGGTCTTCAAGTATAGTATGTATACCACAGGAAGTACACGAAGCTTTCCAAGTTGTATATCACCAAAGAATTTTAAGAGAATCAATTTCTATATTCTCACCTTTTATTCTACTCTTTCCTAAAGTTGATCTGCTTGAGAATGTCCTTCAGTTTTGTTCTGGATAGTATCTCACTGTGGTTTTAACTTGCATGTCTCTAATGACCAATGATGTTGACCATCTTTGGGTGTGTGTGTTAGCAATTTACTTTTCTTAGTTTTTAAACAATCTATTTAAATCTTTTGCTCATTTTCTAGTTTGGCTATTTGTCTTAAAGGCATTTTAAAAGCTCTTTATATATTCTGTATGCAAACCCCTTGTCAGGTAAATGATTTGAAATGTTTTCTTCCAGTCTGTGGATTATCTTTGTAATTATTTAACTTTTTGAGACAGGGTCTTACTCTGTTGCCTGAAGTAGAATGCAATGGTGTCTTTACAGCTCACTACAGCCTCCAACTTTTGGACTCAAGCAATCCTCCTGCCTCAGCCTCCTGAGTAACTGGGACTATAGTTACCCACTACCATGCCTGGCTAATATTTTTATTTTATAGAGATGGGGTCTTGCTGTTGCCCAGGGAGGTCTTGAACTCCTGGCCTCAAGGAGTCCTTTTGCCTTGGCTTCCTCAGATGCCAGGATTAAAGATGTGAGCCACTGTACCTGGCTTATTTTTAATTTTCTTAATGATGCTTTTTGAAGAGTATGAGTTTCTAATTTTACAAAATCCAATTTACAACTTTTATGGACTTTGCTTTTAGTATCTAAGAAATCTTTGTTCAACACTAGGTTACAATTTCTTCAGTAGTTTAATTGATTTTTACATGTAGGTGCATGATCCATTTTGAGTTAGTGGTATTAAGTGGGATTTGGGGGGGTGCATATGGACATTTAATTTTTCTGGCACCATTTGTAGAAAAGACTTTTCCCCCTTTGAAATGCATTGACATCTTTGTAAGTAAGGCTTTATTTTTGAGATACTTGTCTGTCCTTACATCAGCACTATCCCATTACACCAGATATTTTCTGATTTCCCTTGAAATTTCTTCTCTGATCTATGGGTTATAAGTTCGTTGTGTGATATTTGGAGATTTCCCACATGCTTTTCTGTTGTTTGTTTCTAATTTGGTTCTATGTGGTTTGTACAATTTTACTCTTTTGTTAAGATTTGTTTTGTGGCCTAATGTGTGTTTTATGCCAGATTCACTTGCAAAGAATGAATGCTCGGTTGTTGTTGGGTATAGTGTACTATAAATATCAGTGAGGTCCAAGTCAGTTGGTAGTGTTTATAAATCTATATCCTTACTGATTTTCTGTCTAGTCATAATATTGACAGATTAAAATCTCCATTATAACTGCTGAATTGTTAGTTTCTTCTTTCAATTTTGTCATTTGTTTTTTTTTGCTTCATGTATTTTGAAACTCTGTCCATAGGTATTTTGTGTGTTACATCTTCTTTCTGTATGGCCTAATCAATATGATGAGCTACATAGTTGAGTAGTTACAAAAGAGACCATATGGCCTACAAAGCTTAAAATGTTAACTACCTAGCCCTATTAAGAAAAAGGTTACCGGGCGGCACCTGTGGCTCAAAGGAGTAGGATGCTGGCCCCATATGCCGGAGGTGGCTGGATCAAACCCAGCCCTGGCCAAAAACTGCAAAAAAAAAGTAAAAGTTTACCAATATTTTTTCTAAACCAGTGCTTCTTAAACTATTAACAAGCATATGAATCAGGTAGGGTATCGTATCTTGTTAAGATTCTGAATATTGGAATTCTGTATATTTGGGGAAAAGCATGAGACTTTGCATCTCTAAAAATCTTCAGGATAATGTAGCAACTCCTGGTCAGCAGTGGGCTTCCATTGAATGGCAAGGTATTCATTTGGCTATTCAAGACCACTGATCTACCTGAGTTACAGCTGCATTCCCCAATCAGTTGCTATTTGGTAATTGCTGCCTGTGATGTAGGCAGTGTGCCTTGGAGGCAATTAAATTTTAGCTTGGTATTTTGACTTCAATAATCTCTGCAGAAAGATGTTAAACTTTGCTCTGCCCAGTGTTCTATGAGATACTAATGAATACACTCAGAGAAAAGATGTTCAAAGTACAGAAAGAGAAACATTTCAAAAGATATTTGAAATCCTTGCCTGAAGTGGAAATGTAGGAAACATCTACCGGATTTGGACATGTTCTAATCCTTCTGAGTGATGAAAGAATCAGAAAATTATATAGTGAAAGGCAAAATAAGAGCTTTGTTTGGACAAGACTGTTTGGGGAATAGTTTAAGTTCTAAAGGCTATCTTAAATTCTTTTAAGTTGTATTTCAATTGACTTTTTAATTGAACTGTTTTTGCTTAATTCTAAAATGATATTGATACTGATTAAATTTTTAATGATAGAATCTAATCCTGTTTCTTCACCTTTCTGTGAGAGTAATACTAAGTGCTAACCTGATTTTTCTCACTGCTCTATTAAAATATTCTCCAGTGGATTTCCATGGGAAAAACTCTGCCACTGATTAGGTGGGTACAGACCCAGTGTGGAAAGATATGATAAAGAATTTAAAGACACCTTTGAGTAGATCAGTTTGTCAGCTATGGGTGGGATCAATAAAAGAGAGAGACACTGAAATCAAAAGGCTGGCTAGGATTAAGAAATGATAAGGACGTGGATTAAGGTGATGGGGAAAAGTGCTATGATAAGGGTAAGACCAAAAATATCATCAAAAAAACCTGTCAGATCTTGTTGAGAAGTAAAGTTTAAAGAGAATTTGATGTTGAATGATTTAACATGGTGGATAATCAAAAGAAAATGTTAAAAAGATGTTAACAAACTGAAGGGAACATGAGAATATAGGATAACAGAAAGTTTAATGTTGGATTTCATTGGGTTTATGACCTAGCATCTGGCATTGGTAATTTATAAAACATTTTATAATGGATTTACTCATCTTTTAAAGTGTATTTTCAGGGCATCAAATGTACTTTTATTTTACTATGAGAGAAGTAAAATAAAATTCATGAGATTAACATGCATTATGGAGCACATTTTTAATTTAGATCTTAGTTCCTCAAAATGGGCTTTATCACTTTTTCTTAAGTGTTTACATATAAAAAGTTTTGGTTTTAGTTAGTTTAGCTTAACATAAAAAAAATACTAAGGAAAAATTTGCATACAGGAATATATACCCTTTTTAGTAAATCTGCAGTCTTGACAAACACATGTAATCGTGTGCCCCATTACCATAGTTAACATGTAGAGCACTTCCATACTCCAGTTCACTTCCATTCCTTTGTAGTCAGTCCTCCCACCTCTCAGCACTTGGCAATTCCAAATTTGTTTTCTGCCCCTAGACATTTTCTTTTTCCAGAATGTCATATACATGAAATCAAATAATTTGTAGCCTTTTGAGTCTGATGACTTTACTTTTACTTAGCATAAATCATTTGAAATTCATCAATGTTGCTGAGTGTATCAGTAGTTTATTCCTTTTTATTGATGAGCAATATTCCATTGTATGATAGTTTATTTATTACTCAATTGAGGGACATTGAAATTATTTATAGTTTTTTGGTAATTACGAATAAAGCTACTACTACATATAAACATTTATAGCCAGGAGCAGTGACTCACGCCTCTAATCCCAGCACTTTGGGATGCCAAAGCAGAAAGGATCACTTGAGACCAGGAGTTTGAAACCAGCCTGGGAAACATAGCCAGACCTTATTTCTCAAAAAAAAATTAGCCAGGTGGTGTGTAGCTGTAGTCCCAGCTACTTGGGAGGCTGAGGTGGGAGGATTACTTGAGCCCAAGAGTTTGAGTCTGCAGTGAGCAGGACGATGCCACTGCATTCTAGACTGGGCAATTGAGCAAGACCCTATCTCTGAAAGAAACCAAAATAAATAACAATATTCAAAAGATCTGAACAGATAACTTTATAAAATAAGACCTACAGATGGCAAGTAAGCACATGAAAAGATCCTTAACTTCAAGTTAAGGTCAAATATTTAGCGCTTTATATCCTAAAATTTTTTAGGTGATAGGAACAAAATCTTTATGCAACACACAGATACCAGTGTCAGAATTTCATTTTTAAAATACGGCATTTGGGCCAAGAGCAATGGTATTTTTTATGTTAATCTAGCACTCTAAGAGGCTGAGGCAGGCACATGGTTTGAACTGAACTCACAAGTTTGAGACCAGCCTGAGCATGAGGGAGACCCTGTATCTAAAATCAGCTGGTATTGTGTAGTTCTAGCTACTGGGGAGGCTGAAAGATGATCACTTGAACCCAAAAGTTTGAGGTTGCTGTGAGCTACAGTGTCACAGCACTCTCCTGAGGGCAACAAAGTAAAACTGTCTCAAAAATAAAATAGAAAAAAATCTGTCTTTATATTAAAAGCATATAATTCTTATTTGCTTGTTTAGAAGTAGGTTTGTATGAGTACCTTAAGTAAACCAGATGGAAACTAAAGAAAATGAAGCCCAAGAAACAATAAGTGAATGTATTTACAAAGTAATATAAAAGTGAAGATACTATGCTGTGCATTGTGAGAAACCTAGATTTATTAATAAGAAACTATAGGCAGCTTTCAAAACTTGGCTTACTTCAAGAAACTTAAAAACATTATGAATGCCACTTTATTTTTCTTAAGATTTCAGAATATTATGGGTATAAGCAAACATTTTGGTTACATGGATTACTTTTGTGCAGTTGGAGTCAAAGTTGTAACTGCGCCCATCTCCAAGATAGTGTGCATTTGTACCCATTAGGTGTGGATCTCCCATTCCTTCCTTCTCTTTCCACCTGCTTGATTTCCGTTGTGTTTTACCTCCGTATGTGAATGAGTGTTGACAGATTAGTTCCAATTTAATAGTGAGTACGTGTGGTATTTGTTTTTCCATTCTTGTGATACTTTGTTCGAGAAGAATGGTCTCCAGTTCCATCCAGGTTGTTACAAAGGTATCTATCTTTTTCTTTTTAATGATTGAGTAATACTCTATGGTATACATATACCACATTTTATTAATCCACTAATGTATTGGTGGGCACCTGGATTGATTCCACACTTTGCAGTTGTGAATTGTGCTGCAGTAAACTTGTGAATACAAGTATCTTTTTGATAAAAAGGACTTTTTTCCCTTTTGGTAAATACCCAATGGTGGGATTACTGGATCAATATCTACTTTTAGTTCTTTGTGGTATATCCATCTAGTTTTCCACAGAGATTCTACTGGTTTGGAGCCCCACTAGCAGTGTATAAGTGTTCCTTTGTCTCATCCATGATAACATCTGTTATTTTGGATCTTTTTGATTAAAGCCATTCTCACTGGAGTTAGGTGATATCTCATTGTGGTTTTGATTGCATTTCCCTAGTGATTACAGATGTTGAGCATTTTTTCATATGTTTATTGACCATTAGTCTATCTTCTTTTGAAAAGCTTCCGTTAATGTTGTTTGCTCAACATTTTTATGGGGTTGCTTGGTTTTTTTCTTGGTGATTTGAGTTCTTTATGTATTCTAGTTATCAGCACTTTATCAGGCATATAGCATGCAAATGTTTTATCCCATTCTCTGGGTTGTCTATTCACTTTGTTCTTTCCTTAGCTGTACAGAAGCTTTTTAATGAAATCAGGTCCCATTTATTAATTTTTATTGTTGTTGTGATTGCTTTTGGGGTCTTCATCATAAATTCTTTGCCTATAGTGATATCTAGAAGAGTTTTTCAACATTTTCTTCTAGAATTCTTATAGTATCACGTCTTAAGGTTAAGTCTATTATCTATAGTGAATTAATTTTTCTGAGTGGTAAGAGGTGCAGATTATGTTTCAATCTTATACGTGTGGCTACCCAGTTTTCCCAGCACTGTTTATTGAATAGGGTTGAAAGCACTTTATAGTTTCATAATTTTAATGTCAAGTGTCATATTTATGTAGAGGCAATAGGGTGTAGTGGAAAGTACCCAAGCTTTGGAGTTAGACTTTAGTTTAAACCTAGCTCAGCCATTTATTATTTGTGTTTTTATGAACAAGTTAATTGACCTTTGGAGTCTTGGTTTCCTGGGTCTATACGAAGGGGATAATATTTAGGTTATGAGCTTATTCTATATATTAGAAGTAAAAAAATATGTCTAGCAAAATAAATGGTAGCTTTAATTTGCAGCGAAGCATTTTAAAATTAAAATGAGGTCATTATGAACAAAACAACAGAAATCATTTTGTCTTATGACTATAGCTATTTAGGCGATCTTGGTATACAGTTGCTAAGGCCTTAAGTAGGTACATTAAAAATCTGTTTTCTGGCTGAGTAGTCTCAAAAACACAAAAATAATTTTTTTTTAGGCGTGTAGTCCTAATAAAGATGAAACAGCACTGGTCTAGGAATCAAAGTCAGGCAATCTACTGAATCTTACTTTTCCCTGTGGCAAAATAAAAAGATTAAATAATCACTGGGTTAATTTTCAGTTTAAAAGTACATGAAACTAAGTAAGGTAATTAAGTAAAATTAAAGCCTATAAAGGCAGCCTGCCTGTATTCATACCAGCTATGTTGAGTAAGTTTCCTAATCTCTCTCTCAAGTATATTTCTCATTTATAAAATGGAAACAGTTTGGTACCATCTATAGTATCATGAAGATTAAACAAATTAATACATAAAAAATAAGAATGGTAGTTAGGTGGGTAGCATGCAGAAAATAGTTAATAACAGGTAGATCTTATTACTACTAAAATGGAAAATGTTGATATCTATAGTAATTTTAAAAATGTTTTAATGTTTTTAGAAGTTGGGGAACCAGTTAAAAGGAAGAATAAACACCATGTTCCTTATCATGAAGAAAATATTCAGACATTATTATTGGTACTTTAAGAGGGGGGAAAAATCTGTTTCATAGTGTTCTGACAGGAGTGATAAAACATGAAATTAAAAGAAGCTCTCTGAATCTCTAAGATAAAAGAAAATCTTCCTTCTGATCTAGAATAGCTCAAAACTTTAAAAAGAGAAATGAAACAAAACAAAAAGTTACAAAAGATGAGCACTTCTAGTTTTGGCAGCAGATTTGAAAACTCCCTGCTCCCCATGTCAAGTGAGGCACTGTGACTAGAAATGAAACTGTGTGTCATCTGTAGATTCCATCCTTTTCTTGGCTCTGAGACTAATCTTAAGACATCTGTCATACACAGTGACTACTATCACTTCCCCAATAAAGAAATCAATTATAGTTGTGGGGGGTTTTTTGGTTTGGGTCAAAAGGGCTTCTGCAGAAAGCTGTATCAAACCCCCAAGGAGTCTATATATGACCGTGGATGGTGAGGAAAGAAATGTAAAATGTCATGTGAAAGATTTCAGAGAAAATCTCAATATAAGAATGCCATGAGATATGTTTCCTTAGGTATCTACACAGTCTCCTCCCTTTTATCCTTCTGTGAATTATCAATAATCTCGATTTCAAAAAAGCCTATTGCTGAGCAATAGAACTAGCACCAAGTGTGATGGTGTCCAGTTGACTTATTTAAGGAAAAAAGAGTATAAAAGAAGAGAGAAAATAGGACATTCAATGAACATAATACAAATTGCAGAGAACAACAGCTGTAATGTTGCATTTTAAAGATGAAATGGGATTATGAACAATAGACAACAGAAGTTAATGGTAAAATTTCAGTTTTTTAATGTAAATGACTTGGAATGATATTCATTCTTAAAACATTAAACTCAGTAAAACGAACAAAAAAACCCAAAGCTATTTATAGAGGTTAGGCAGAGATTCTTTTCAAATGAGGTGAGGCAGTGATTCTTACACATAACATCAAAAGATAATTTATAAAAAAAATCAATAAATTGGATTTTACCAAAATTAAGAGTATCTACTCTTCAAAATAAATGAGAAGATACGCTGTACATTGGGAGGAAATATTAGCAAGTCATAGCTGATAAAGGATTTACATGTATATAGAATATATAAAAATATCTCAAAACTCAATGTTAAGAGAAGTAACCCAATTTTAAAACTGTTCAAGTGGCTCAGGCCTATAATCACAACACTTCCAGGGGCCAAGGCGAGAGGCTTGCTTTAAGTTAGGAGTTCAAGGTCAGCTTGGGCAATATAGCAAGACCCCATCTCTATGAAAAATTTACAGATTAGGTGGGCATAGTAATGCACACTGAGGTTGTGGCTGGAGAATTGCTTAAATCCAAGACTTAGAGGTTGCAGTGAGCTATACTTCAGCCATTGCACTCCAGCCTGCACAGTGATAGCACAGGCTATAATTTATGTATTTATTCTTTTTCGAGATGGGGATCTCTAAATCCCCATTCTTTTTAGAGAATGGGGATGTGTATTTATTTATTCCCATCTCTAAAAAGAATAGGGATTTAGAGATCCCCATCTCTAAAAAGAATAAATAAATACACAAATTAGTGAAGGACTAGTTACTGTATCAAGCTACAGAGAAGTAGAAGATTAGGTCTCAGAGTTGACCTCTTGATATATCAAGATGAAGATTGTTGGTAACCTAAAAGTAGGATGGTAAGTGGAAAAGCATAACAGAGTTGATTATAAAAGAATGGGAGATCAACTTTTAAGAGACTGCCAGAAAAGGAAAGGGAAAGAAAAGAAAGGAATACTATAAAATAAAACTTCTGAATGTTGAAGGTTGTACAAGAAGACTTGAATGGAAAAAAATACTGTACTATCTAGGATAGGAAGACTCAACTCTGTGACCTGAAGAAATTTATCAATATAGAGGAACTCATTTTCAAAGCTGAACTACACTTCTGATCTCCTCAGGAGGAGCAAAAAATCAAAGCCCAGGGTCTCCCGAAGTGAAATCTCTGGTAAATTACCTCCCATTTTAAGCTGACACATTGAAGGAAAAGGTGGAAAAGTACTCTCATGAACTTGCATCCTGCCTGGCCATGTGTCCTATTAGTGGTCCAACCTGGATTAAGATATGTAGACTGGCAACACCCTGCACCTTTCAGGAAGGAGTAAAAATTCCCCTCTTGGAGAAGATACTTTCCTGTACTTAAAATGGATCACAGTAATTTTTTTACCTATGTAGGTAAGTATTATAAGTGTAACAGGTATGTGCATACACACACATGGCACCAAGAGCAAGAAACAGCAGAATCAACAGCTGAAAAAAGTGTTGAGATACTGGAATTACCAAACAGAGCAAACCTCCTTGCTTACTAAGTTGAAAAAACAAAAGTAAGCAAGGATCAGGACATAATGGTAGGAAACTGGAAACTATAATAAGTGATAAGTTACAGTTGAATAGAAATTTTAGAATCAAAATAAAATAATCAGAAGTTATTTCAGTGTGCAAGCTTAAAAGTAGATAGACAAAGAGCTAGTGAGCATCAATAAACTGAAAGAAGCACTCAGAAGTTACACAAGGAAGCACACAGAAAAGGAAAAATTACAGCAAACATTCAGTAGAAGATAAGACTCCAAGAGGACGCAGTGAGATCTCATCTATGTTTGATTAGAGTCCCAGAAAGAAAGGGAGTAAACGAAGATCAAAGGAAATATGTGAAAAGGCAGTCAGTCCAAAAGCTATAAAACAGAAGGGAATCCAAAAACAGATACATGAATACTTGATCCATGACCAATGTGGCACTGTAGAATAATGTGAAATGGTGGCTGTTTTTAGTAATTGGTGCTTGGGGTGTTCTACAGAATAAAAATAATGAAATTGGGCCATTATCATAAACAAAATCAATTACGTTAGGATTAAAGACCCGAATGTGAAGGATAAAACAAAAAGACCTTCACTTCTTTGGGTACAGAAAGATTTCTTTAACATGATTTAAAATGACTACATTACAATTAAGAACTTAACTATTAAGCTAAAAGCAGCTTTAAGTGAATCACAGAAAAGAAAAGGTGTTTGCACTACAACCAACAAAAGAATTTTGTCTAAAATGTTAACAGACCTATAAATCAATGAGAAAAAGACTGGCCCTGTAGAAAAGTAGACAAAAAGATTTTGATACTCACCAAAGATGAAGTGATCTTTTATAAGACTCGAATGATCAAAGGTACTTACCCTCACTAATAGGGTACTTGATATTTATCCTAGTTTTGTTAATAATGGCAAATTTTATAAGCAATCTAAATACCAATAGTAGGGAATCAGCTATAAGTTAGTAGTATATGGGTGATGATCGCTGGAATGATTTTTAGTCATATATCTTTTGTACTTATTTGTATTTTTCAGTGTTTCTAAATTGAGTATATGCTTAGTTATATAATTGATAAAATAGGATTATGATTATAGGGCATTATATCCATTTTTCCATCATAGGAGGAGTAAATTTTCTACTTTTATTAAATTTTGATCAGATGAACTATCTGTTCAGTATATGCATGTAAGCAACGCAGAAACACTGTGGAAAAGGTGTCAGTACTCTAAAGTACCTTTAATGGGTCCTTTAGTTTTTTCTGCTTTTTTCTTGCAGTTAATACCTGATTGCTGCCTTCTTTATTCATTTCTTCTGTCTTCTGTCCACTTTCCATTCTGCTTTTAGAATGCTTGAATGTTCTTAATTTTCCTTTATTTTGTTAACAGTTTGAACTTAGATACATAGAGAATTCAATGTTTTTAAAAATAAACTGTATTATAAGAATGAGATTTATTTTGATACCTTTAGGCTATTATTGTTCCTTAAGATTTTATTCTAATTTCCGGAATTTTCTCACAGACAAAAATGAACCCTTTCTAAAGTTCCATAGTAAATATTTTATTTGAAAAATGACATAGCCCTTACAGATTTTAATCAGAGATTTGTTTTTTGGCTTATTCTGTATCATACCAAGGAGTGTTATGTTTTTGGTTTTTAGTTTTTAGTTCAGATGTGTTGTTGTTTGACAAATTTTAAGAAAGGTGAGGTGAGGGGTGGCGCCTGTGGCTCTTTGAGTAGGGCGCCGGCCCCCTATACCGAGGGTGACAGGTTCAAACCCAGCCCCGGCCAAACTGCACAAAAAAAAAAAATGTGAGGTGCTATGTTTTGCCACAACTTAGAGCTTAGAGAAAACTATAGGGTTCATTGCACTAGTTAGCTAATCCGTGTGTACTTAACGTGTTTTAACTTAAAATTGTTTTTAGATCATAATTTGTCCTTTTTATCTTTTTTGAATGTAGAGGTAAAAATGTGAATCAGTATGCATGTATATCAATATATTTGCACATATATGTAAGTGTAGTCACACATACATGTTTTGAATTTCTTTTAGCCAACAAATGGAATCTTCTTGAGCATGTTTCTAATTGTTTTGCCATTGGAATCCATGGCTCATGGGCTCTTCCATGAATTGGGTAACTGTTTAGGAGGAACATCTGTTGGATATGCTATTGTGATTCCCACCAACTTCTGCAGGTATAGTAATGTAGTATAGATAATAATACTTACTTGATTGATAACATTTTCTTAAAATTTATATGAATATGGATATAAAATTTTCGAAACTATATTTTTAAAATATGATTGCTGTGTTTTCTTATTCCAGATTTTTAGAAAACTATCCAAGGGATAATCTTAAAGCTTCAATTTAAGTATTTTTTATAAATATGTTAACATTATAGTATAGCTAGAAATCAGGGGATATGAGTAAATTATCTAAGGAAAGGTCTTATTTTAGATAGGAGTAAAAGGCTCAATTAACAAGGGAGTATCTTATTTAAGAAAATGTCCTTTGAAACAACATGGTGAAATATAATGGAATGTCCACTGGGCATGAGAGGCCAGAATTCTAATTCTGTGTTACATTAGGCAAATTGTAATTCTAAACCTCAGTATCTTTCTGTATCTAACATGTGTATGGTAATACCTTTTCTATTCATCTGAGGAATGTAAAGAAGAGCTAACAGGAATGTGAATATGAACATTCTGCACACTGAAAAATGCCATACAAATACCAAGAATTCTAAAAATTGGCAGTGACGTTTAATAAATACTTATTTGATTGAAGTTTTATTCCAAAATAATTTTTTTTATTAAATCATAGCTGTGTACATCAATGCAATTGTGGGTAACATTAACCAGCTTCATGAAAGTATTTCAAATTGTGTATAAATCCAGTATGGCCATACCACCCTGAACACGCCCAATCTCGTCTGTATATAAATCCAAAATAATTTTTTTTTTTTTTTTTTGAGACAGAGCCTCAAGCTGTTGTCTCCCTGGATGGAGTTTTGTGGCATCACAGCTCACAGCAACCTCCAATTCCTGGGCTCAAGCGAGTCTCTTGCCTCTGCCTCCCAAGTAGCTGGGACTACAGCCGCCCGCCACAACGTCCAGCCATTTTTTGATTGCAACTGTCATTGTTGTTTGGCACTCCCGGGCTGGATTCGAACCCGTCAGCTCAGGTGTATGTGGCTGGTGCCTTAGCCCATTGAGCCACAGGCGCCTAGCCAATCCAAAATAATTGTTAACCCCAATGTCTGAGACATCTGTATCTATTAATATTGTTACATTTTTATTTTGTCCCTAAATACCTTTAAAATAGTAAACAATTCTTCTTTGCCATAAATGAATTCTAATGACCGAAGTTTTCAGCATACTTTCTGGGGGGAACCTCAAAATCAAAAAGTTTTTAACCTATTTTCAAGTATTTGCCATAAAATCCCCAAATACAGTATTTGTAGGAAATATTTTTCTCCATGTTAAAAGCTTGATTAAACAAGTTGAAAATTCTCACAAGACATGAAACAGATTTGGAAGGGTCCCATAAAGAGGTGACAAATTCTACAAAAAGAATGCGTGGAAATAGTAATTCTCAGATTTTTGTTCCATTATAGTTTTTTTATGTATTATTTTTTCATTTACTTTTTTATAACTGTTAAATGGTATAAATAGAGAACAAACTTTTATTTTGATAAAAATCACAACATTAATAGAACAGTATTGATGATAAAAGTGAAATCTAAAGTCTTCAAAATTCCTGATAGAAATACCTTTTCTAAATGGGAGTGATGTTTTTCCCCCCAAATATTGATGGTATTTTGTTAGTTATAAGACTTTACCATTTTATATTTGTCCCTAGATCAGATCTAGGTCTTCAATTAGTGTTGAATATTTTAAGACAATGGTCCTAAATGTTAATAATTATTTTTAAATGTCAATAATTTCTTCTATCGTTTATGTGCTTCAGAATAGTAAAACTTGAATACAACTTTATAAACACTGTATTTTTCAATACACAAATATATAATTAATACATTCATATTTTATATGTTAAAATTTTTTGCTCAAGAATAAAATGTTTTTTCCTTATAGTCCCACTCAGGTATTTTTTAAATAGTATAATCCTGCTTTTAGAAGTCTTGTCCAGTATCTGTCCTTTAGTAAGAAAATATATTAAGGGTCGTTGTCTGGGGTGGTGGTAGCAGCGGCTGTGGCAGCTGTAACAGTGGTAACGGCACATGGTGGGGGGAAGAAAATATATTAAAAATAGCACAGTCTCTACATTTAGAGGTATCCTCTAGAGTTTAGTTTGCTACTTTTAGATGTTAGTTTATTGTTTTAATTGTAGGAAACTCAGTTTTTAGAAACCAGGTCTTGATTTTCTAAGCTTAATTTTTAGCAGTATAGGAATTTTAGAAAAGGTGATTTTTTTTTTTTTAAATTCTGTCATTTGGCTAGCAACTGTTGTGAGTCTTAGAGGATAAATTATAAATGATAGAAGAGAATGTGATACAGAATGAAAACTTCTTAAACACCAAAATAATTGTTTTTTCCTCCCACTTCAGTCCTGATGGTCAGCCAACATTGCTTCCACCAGAACATGTACAGGAGTTAAATTTGAGGTCTACTGGCATGCTCAACGCTATACAAAGATTTTTTGCCTATCACATGATTGAGACCTATGGATGTGACTACTCCACAAGTGGGCTGTCTTTTGATACTCTACATTCCAAACTGAAAACTTTCCTTGAACTTCGGACTGTGGATGGACCCAGACATGATACATATGTTTTGTATTACAGTGGGCACACCCATGGTACAGGAGAGTGGGCTCTATCAGGTAATTTCACCTTTGACACTTTCACTATTGTAAAGATACACATATTCATGGAAATCTGTTATTCTCACAGAGACATTACATTTCTGGGAACTATTTTCTATTTCAGAGTTTACCAACTATACATAAGACTCTTTTTTCTTTTCTTTAGCATACCTGGATAGCATAGTTGTAGTAATCTCTAATAAGGTTTGAGAATTTTGTCTGATAGACATAATTAGAAGAAAAAAGTCTCTTTGATTTGAGACTTATTTTCCCTTTCAAGTATTTTCAGAATTATTAAATGTATGTTTTATAAGCTGATAAACTTCTTTGACTAGTATTTTTGTCTTTAAATGTTATGGATACAGATTTCAGTAGTCCTTCAGATGTGTAGTTTTATTTGTGTTAGAAAGCTTAAGAATATTTTCACCAGCAGGCAATGTGATAATAATGAGAGTAGTGCTTCAGTCAGGAGACCTTGGTTCTGGACCTAATTTGCTACAACAGTTATTTTAAACAAATTCCTTAACTTCTATTGGTTTCAATTTACTCATCTGTAAAATGAGGCAGTAATATTAAATGATCATTGAGTTTTATTCTAAATATAAAAATCTGTAGAGTTTTGTGTTTTTTTTTACATTTTTTGGATGCTTTTAGGCTGTGGAAAAACAAAATTTTGGTTTACATACATGTGGGGAAAGTGCTTTATCAAAAGTTACTGTCAAGAGAGAAATGAGATCTCTTTGTGTAATACAGTAGAACCTCCATGGTTGAATGCCTCCCTACATTGACCACTTCCTTAAGTTGACCTAATTTTCATAGATCAGACATGCACCACATTTACATATCAGTACAGTAGGCCTAGTTCCTTATGTTAATCAGTTTCTTAGGTCCCTTGAATGGTCAGCTCACAAAGGTTCTATTGTATATAAATTTGTCAGTCTTCCCAACTATAATAGGGACCCCCATAAGTGTGGGGCTTTGTTTTATAAATTGTTATTTGCTGAGGACCTGTAACAGAGCCTGGTGTATGGCAGGGGATCCTTAAGTAACTGATAGATGGAAGAATTCATTGAATGGATAATGAAAAAAGAAAGGTAATTTTCCTTAATTTAGAGTGCAATACTTCTTATAGATTTAACTATATCCTGATTTTTTTCCATAAAAGATTTTAGATGTTTTAAACCAAGAACACATATAGTGATAGCCATAAAATACAAGTGGGAATGTAGATTAAAGTCAAAGAAAAAGTTAAACAAAAAGTCATGTAGAAAAATAGAAGCAGAGCTGCCAAAACAAGAACTCTGTGAGGAAACAAGGTTAAAGTAGAGATGTTTTGAAATCAGCATGATCTCTCATTTTCCTGCCAGATTTATAACTGAGGTTTTATCATAAAGAAAAGTGCTTTTTGAAATTCTTTTTTACAAGTGAATATTGAATAACTCACTGTCTAGAAGGAGTAAAGGTGAACTAACATTTATTGGGCACATTTTAATCCTTAACTACAGTGCTTGATACTTTATACATGTTACATATAATCTTCATGTTCAATCCTTGGAGATAGATACTATCACTTCTATTATTTTCATTTGGAAAGGATGAAAGGGAAGCTGAAAATGGTTATGTAACTTATCTCTGATCATACCACTAATTGACAGAACCATGATTTAAGCCCAGCTGTGCCTGACTCCTGACGTGTGTGTTTTTTCCCCACGTTGCCTCTAACGGTGAAAGACAGAATCATAGAGACATGGCATTTTCTGGTTAAGTAGACATTTTTGTTAGCACAGATCAAAAAGTTAGAATATACAAACATTAGTACTCAACACTGAGACTACTCAAGCATACCTTATAGAACTATTTACTTGACCTATAGTTTTTAATCACAATATAGAAAACAACTTTTTAACCTTTATGGCTACTTTAATTTCACATAAAGCATAGCATTCTGTGTAGTCTTAACTCTTAGAGCACAAGAGAAAATGTTCTAGTCAATTCAAAAAGCTTTACAGAAATAGAATTTTAGACCTAAAAGCAAGGATTGATTATGGAAACTTACTGCAATGCTTAGAATAACAACTTTCCCAAGATCAAATGGAATAAAAAAAAAAAGGATACATTTAGTGGACATGCATATATCCCTCATTATTTTTAAGTATTGTAAGAAAGTAATTTTAAGAGAAAGTTTTTTGTGTGTGTTTATGTGAAGGACTTATTACCTAATATAAACAGGTAGTTGCATTTTTGTTAAATATTTTAATATTTATTTTAAGTATTTTTTTAGGGATGGCTAGAGTTTGGAATGATTTTTGAAGACCTACTTCTCATTATATATTGAGTAAAAGTTCAGCAAATGTATCTGGAATGATAGCTTTATATTTTTTAAGTATGCTTCTAAGAAATTGACCATTATAGAATTCCCCTATAAGCCAAGAATATTTGTTCCTGTGTAACTTTCTTTGTCAGAGAATTTATTATAAAAAGTAAAAAATAATAATAACACTAATAATACTAATGAAGAAAGCATAGCTTGCCACTGCCTTCCCTTTCTAAGAAGTGGTAGGTTTTTATCCCATAATTCAGCAACTGCACACTGTCATAGCCTGAGGTACCCAGCTCACTTGCAGGTAACCAAGTTCAACTGGGACCAGAAGCTGCCTTTTCAGATAGTTCATGCTCTGACCTACCTTAAACATAGCCCTTGAAGCCTGATTCGGTCTCAGAAATAGTACTGAACCCTCCACTCTGAGATAAATGCTTTATTCTAAATGAGGTATCAAAGAACTTTAAGCTCTTGTAATTTGTTAATAGTCATATTTCTCCCAACCTTTGGAATAGGAAATATCATGACTGGGTTTTACTTGGGTTAGCAAGTTAAAAGCCGGTCCAGAACTATCACTCTGGGAAAGAAAATCTATATAAAAAAAAAAGAAAGAAAATCTATAGGGTGTCCCCAAAGCCACCATAAATAGGGAAATTGTAGCTAAATTACATTTATAAAATATTAATTACAAAATTTTACAAAGAGGTGGCCAATGTGTACAGAATATTTTGTAAAATTTTACAGTGAGTATTTTGTAAATAAAGGTACATTTAGCTACAATTTCCCATTTTCCCTGCATATAATGGCTTTGGGGGCACTCTGTACATTTGTTTTCTATCTCATACCTTTATTCATAGTACTTCTTAGAATATGTAGTCAGCCTTCTTACATTTATTGGGTTTCATAGTATGAAACTTGGTATTTTTTCTTCTTTGCTTAAGGGTAAAAAACAATTATGGTAATTACAAGAGAGACAGAAATAAATGAGAAAAATGTAGGTAATCTATGAAACAGTTTATCACAGATAAAGCCTTTAAAAAGCAGTCTCAATTACTTGAAATGCATCAGATGGCTATTATGTGAGATAAATATAAGCACTTTGCATCTGGGCCAAAAGCCAAATGCAGCATAGAACCTATTCATGGGAGAAGACAGAGCAAAACAAGAGAAGAAAAATAGTTTAAGAGGCTGTAATGCTGCTTTAAGAGGGTAGAATGTGCTAAAGCATATTTATTGAAATAGTTATGGATGGCATGTTGGGTAATGATGTTTTGTGACAGATGGAATTCGTGTAATAGCTCTTATAATCTGTGTCATCCTCTGATCTCTATCAAAATTTAATAGATCTGGCAATAATGATAAATTATCATTTGGCCATTTTTGAAAAAGCAGTATTTCCTGGAGGTATAAATAAAGCAACGTATTAGTAATATGTGGAGACCACATATTGAAATAGAGTCTCTGAAATAATATGCATGAGTGTTAGTTTGTGAAATAAGGTGTTCATTATCAGGATTTTAAGATAATAAAAGGCTGGTGAATGAAAGAATATTAATTAATTGCACATAAAGAATACGAGATGACTTCAGAGGCCATGTTACCAATAGAATCAATCCAGTGATTCTCTGTCTCTCCAGTGATAACATTTTGATGATTTAATAAAGAGGACAGTTGCTCTTGGAAGATATGTACATTCCGAAGTTGTTGGATCTTATGCTAGCAAATTTTAGCATGTTAAAATTTTTTCTAATTATAAAAATAATATATGCCCAGTGTTAAAATTTTAGACTGTTATTTCAAAAACCAACTGAAAATCAGATACCCAATAGCTACTGCTGTAATTTTTGTACATACAGTTTTATGTCATGCTTTTTCTCTCAGCATAGACATTTTCTCATCATTAAAATTTTTCTTTTTTTTTTCCTTTGGAACAAGGTCATCCAGACTATAGTGCAGTAGGGCAGTCATAGTTCACCCAGACTCCTGGGCGTAAGCAGTCCTCCTACCTAAGCTGCCCCAGTAGCTAGAACTATGAGTGCGTGTCACCACTCCTGCTGGGCTTACTTTTAAATTTTTTTTAGCATCAGAGTCCTGCTATGTTGTTCAGGCTGGTCTTGAACTCCTGGCTTCACAAAATGCTGAGATTACAGAGAGCCACTACACCCAGCCAAAATTTCTTTGTAAATATTATATTGTTAAATTCCCTCCTAAGGTTTTATTCCATAATTTCCATTTTCCCTGTTTAGGTTTTACTCTATCTTAGATAGCAGTGGGAAGATTTTTAACAAGTATGTAATTTGTTGTCCCTATTTGTATGTTCTCCTTAGGATAGATTCCTAGACTTGGAAAGATTGTGTCAGTGGACCATTGATACTGGGCCAGGACTAGGTTGAGGTGAGGGTATCAATTCCCTTAGACATAAAAACTTAAGGAAGTACCAAAAATTTCAACAATCAAGATAAATAATATATTAATGAAGCATATATTAAAAGTCAAAGTTAATGCAAAAAAAAATGATCAGTGAACCATATGTAAAACTTATTAGGTAGCTGTAAGATAGGTTTATAGGTCAAAATTTATTTACCAAGTTTAGACCTTTGGGGTATATTTTAAAAATTCTTTGCTATTCTTCAAGTATAAAACTGATTTAAATGTAATTCCATTGTTAATCTCATTCTTACACATATATGAAGAGTGTTTCTTTTCCTTTAGTAGGCACCTACATATGAGGAAGTGAAGGAAACATTGATTTATCAAGAGTGTAGAACAGGGGTCAACAAACTTTTCTAAAAAGGGCCACATAAATCGTTTTAGCTTTATGGGCCATAAGATGCCTGTTGCACCTATTCAAGTCTGCCATTTTAGAGTGAATGCAGCTATAGACAGAATATAAATGAATGAGTGTGGTTGTGTTCCAATAATTATATTATATTTAAACTTCATGTAATTTTCACATATCATTCTTTTGATATTCTTTCAACACTGTGAAAACATAAAGTCAATTCTTAGCTTCAAGTTCATACAAAGAAGGAGGTGGCAGTCAGGATTTGACCCCAGAGCCATAGTTTGCCACTCTTGATGTAAGATGTTAGCTTTCAGGTATAATTTTTTTCACTAAATTAAACATATAAGACAATTTTCTTAATTTATCATAGTATATCCCTTCAAGTAAGAAGCATTTTTTTTAACCTCACATTTAAAGTCTGTTTTTAAAAATATCTTCTGAACAGATACTTCAAAAGGATATTTTAAATGCTTTTTTTTTTTTTTTTTTTGCTTATTCTAAGAATTTAAAGAGAATACACTTAAAACAAGAGAGGCTTCAGTAATTATTGCTCTTGAATTTTTTTCTTGTTCACAGGTGGAGACATACTACGCCTTGACACACTTTTAGAATGGTGGAGAGAAAAGAATGGTTCCTTCTGTTCCCGGCTTATTATCATATTAGACAGTGAGAATTCAACCCCTTGGGTGAAAGAAGTGAGAAAAATTAACGACCAGTATATTGCAGTACAAGGAGCAGAGATGGTAAAGACAGTAGATATTGAAGAAGCTGACCCCCCACAGCTGGGTGACTTTACAAAAGACTGGGTAGAATATAACTGCAACTCCACCAATAACATCTGCTGGACTGAAAAGGGACGCACAGTGAAAGCAATATATGGTGTGTCAAAACGGTGGAGCGACTATACTCTGCATCTGCCAACGGGAAGCGATGTGGCCAAGCACTGGATGTTACACTTCCCTCGTATCACTTACCCTCTGGTGCATTTAGCAAATTGGTTATGTGGTTTGAACCTTTTTTGGATCTGCAAAAGCTGTTTTAGGTGCTTGAAAAGACTGAAGATGAGTTGGTTTCTTCCTACTGTGCTGGACACAGGACAAGGCTTCAAACTTGTCAAATCTTAATTTGGACCCCAAAGCAAGACATTATTAAGAGTTCATACTACCAATTATCACTAACTTGCCATTTTTTTGTATGCCGTATTTTTATTTGTGGAAAATATCTTGCTACTTCTGTAGCTGCTTTGTCTTTTCACTTTGTCTTTTCTCAAGTAATTATGGTATATGTAAGGTGTTGGGAATAACCCTATTTTATACTAAAAGTATATAAGGAGTCATAAATACTGACTCTCTAAATGCATAAGAGATGTTAAAATAACAATGCACTTTTCAGGAATATTTACATATGCCTGTGATTAGAAAGAAAACAGTTGTCTGCTCTGCAGTGGCCAATGAAGAATGACTAATGCCTTATTTTCTAGGCATAGATTAGAGAATTGTAGACCAGACAAATTTGTTTACTATTTTAAGAAAACTATAGATTTACTTACAGAAGATTCTATTTTGAACAGGTTTGATCCAAGACCATTTAAAGAACTATAAACTCTTTATCCTTAGAAAAGAAACCAGCCTGCCTAAAATGAATGCAAAATTTGCTTATCCTCCATCACATTCAGATGTCTTGTGACCTGTTACCAGTGTAGCAAAGAAGCCCAATTCCTTTTTAGATCCATGATTTATGTACATAATTGTAAAAGGCTAGAGCCTACAAGTTACTCCTTCGTGCATTGGTGGGGGCCCTCTAAACACTGATAAATTTTAAAAGTCTTTCTCAGGGCAATTTAATGTTTTCTTAATGAACAATGTTTCCAGCTATAAATTCCTTCCAAGCAAATTGTCTTCCTCTTCAAAAAATACTCTTATAAAAGAAATGTAGCAATTTCTCACTGACTGACTTGGAGTGCTTTAAGTCTTCAGAAAATATTTTGCTCTCTAGAGTTAATGCTGTGCCATGAAAATTATTTTTCAAATCCTCATTAGTGATAACATTTTTTTCCTACCGAGAGTCAAAAAACAGGAGACAGGTCATTTTATGTTCTTGTGTACATGTAATATATTATGTAAAAAGGTATTCATATTGGCAATTTTCATTAAGCATAATGGTATGGTTATAATTTTTAAAACCTAAATTCAGTGCTTTGAATAAAGCAGGCACTGGTTGGGTTATCCCTTAAATGGTAATTCATTTGTTACTCCCTTCTAATAACTGTTATACTTCCCAGTTTTCATCTTTGAAAAATAACAAGAGGGGAATACAATTAAATTGGGGAGTAATTTAATCTTTTTGTTTAAATGGTTTGACTTTCCAGTATTGAAGCCATTTTTCTATCCTCAGAGAGAGGAAATAATGCCACTACCATGTTCTACCAGGTGACTTGAATGTTGCAGTTTTATGTTAGGAAGAAGTCACGTAGAGTCAGGGAACTTGTGTACCACTATCTATGCAGCATTTCTATGGTCTGGTCATTTCTATGTTCTGAATATGATTTTTCTAATGCTTTGAATAAAATTTTGTTAAAAATTAATTTTTCACTTAATGTTCTAATAATTATTGACTAGTTCAGTATAGTAAAAGTGGTAGTCATTAAGCATGCCCATGTTTTAAGAGTTTGTCTGATGGCAAGCTGACTTGAAAAATTCCAATATTTTAAGTATTTATGTTTGCGTCATCCAAATGAAATAGGTTAATGTTTCATTATTCTATTATTCAGAAACAGTATGATAGAAAAGACAAATGTTAAAATTATGAGCTTATAGTTTCAAAAAAAATGTTAAGTAAAATCATCACCTTTTAAATTCTCAGCCACTAATGAGCAAATTAGCTTTAAGTAAAGCATATCTCTTTACTCTGAGAAATCTAAATATAAAAGTATATTCTACATTGTTTAGTATCAAGATGGCACTAAAAATTACATTATAAAATAGACAGTTTTACAACCACAATCCTAAATTTTTGCTGTATATTTCTTTACAATCAAAAAGGTCTTTAAACTAAACATACGATGTAAGCCAATTTGTTAACCAAAAAGTTATAGAATGTTCACAAAAAAAAAAAACAACAACAATAAATGACTCTCTTTGGGATGGTATCCTAAATTAAAGCTACCTTTTCTGAAATATTAACTAAGGTAACAGTATGGAAAAGAACTATTGGACTAGCAGTGGTTCTCAACCTTCCTAATGCCCTGATGTATTTTCATTGTTACAAAGGGGTCGCAACCCACAGGTTGAGAACCACTGGACTAGACGAAGGTTAAGATAATTGATTACTTTTACCTAAAGATTAAAAAATAGACCTGACAATGATACCAATTTGCCTATGACTTTTATTTCATATATTACATGTTCGAAGGAGTCAGTTGGAAGGAAAAGAATTATTTTAGAGCAAAACTTTATCATTCTAATAAAAAGAAAGAGACAATATGGAGATTTTTTTCAACATAATTTGACTTAAAATTTGTTTTTTTCTATGATCCTTTGCTGACACCACATAATTCCTATCCCCTAAAAACAATTCCACAAAGTGTAGACTGTTGTATGATAAATCAGGGATGCACATTCATTCTCTCCCCCATGACTAATTCAGTTATGCTATTTCTTTCAAAAATTTTATTTTAGTTTTCTCTGCTTTAAACTCTTCCTCCCTAGGAAACTTGGATTTATCTTTCCATAGAATTCTGTCTTGCACTTAATAAATTCAAAATTCTGAATAAAAAAATCATTTTATGACCAGTATTTTCTTAAGTTCATGCTTTAAAAGTTACATTATTAAAAATTCATTGATACATTTAAATGTATCTACTAGGTAGTTTTTTTGTTTTGAGTAAAATCTTCATTAGAATCTGTAACTGCATGTTTTATTTGGCCTAAATACATTTGTGTTTGGGGTACTGGTTTTTTATATGTGTTCTTTCACATTTAGAGCTTAGTCTCTAGTGAAGAAATGTTCTCCATTACCTTTCCACAGGTGATATGATAGTTAATATTACATATGCCAGAAGAAAATGGTAATTTTAAGAATGCGATTAGATATATTTAATAGTTAATGCCCACAGGAGTTAGACCTGTCAGTACCTTGGAATGTCTCTTCTATTAGAAACAACTGTCATCCTATTTTTTAGGTAGAAGAATACACATCTTGGTATTTTTCACACAGAAGAGTGCCTTGCCGATAATAAGAGGCATTTAATAAATATTTTTGACTGAATTAATTTTAAATCCTAAGCAGAAATAGGAGTAACTTGGTTATACGTTGCTGTATTTTCCTTATAATTTTACTTAAATGAATATTAATTCAAGGTCCTCTCCTTCCTAAGCATGTAATGTAGTAAAGACTATCACAGAATCAGTGAAAGGAGAACAAAGTCTACATTTGTAGTTAAAAAATAAGTGTTACGGTTAGGGAAAGAAAAGTTGTTTCAGAGCTTGTTTGAATAAAAACATAGCTTATGTTGCCAAAAATAGTCTTTTCTGGGTTGAGTTCATTTCCATCATGACTCCAATGTAAATCTCAATTAAGATTGAATCATTCATTCATGTCTTCATTCTTATATCTGGACATATTGGAGATTTATGGAAATTATTAAAAGTCTGCCTGATGAAGGAATTTGACTGCACATACAAGTAATAACTCATTGTAAGTTCAGAAAAATAGGTCTGTACATTATAAGTAGGTTAATTACAAGCTAGGGAAACTATCTCATTTTTAGAGTATCTTCCCTAGTAACCAGTTATAGTACCTGGATATAAAATATAAAACAATGAAAATTTAAGCAGTAATTTTTTGAGCAACCATTCTGTTGATAAGGTAACTTATGTTTATGTTTCTTTGGAAATAATCATTCATTATTATTACTTACTGCTTAGACCAAAGCTAATTCAGAATTGATATCTGAGCTACCAAGTAAGGGGTTCTCTTTTTTTTTAATATACAATACATAAAAGTTGTTTTGATTACTTAAAAAAAATCAAATTGACTAGTCTTCTTGTGTGATGGATAGCCTCACAATATTTTATAAGTTTGGACTTAAAATAATCAGAAGATTGGGGAAGTTTTATTAAACTATTGTTCTTTGGTACAACCAAAAAGATATTGATTTTGAATGAGGTTACTGAAAACCTCATTCTAGAGGTTTAGATGAGTTTAAACTCTAGATGAGTTTTATCATTGTGCCAGAGATAAGCGAAGAATGTGGCATATCTTCCTAGAGAAGTGGTGTTTACTCAGTGTTAAGTAAAATAGCTTTTCTAAGTTCTAAAATGTTTTTATATTGAAACATACCAATGTATTGATGAGCAAAATTTTCATTGACTTTTAATCTTCATAGAAATTTTAATCCTGCAGGGGTCATTTGGTTTATCCTCGTCACCCCAGAACACTGATGATTTTTTGGACACAATTTTGGATGATAAGGACATTCTATAAAGAATGTTTTTTAAAAAGAAATTATGACTTTGAATGCAAATAGCACAATGAATTTTTTACCAAAATCATTTTGTGTATATATGGAATTTCAGATGGATGCCACTTTAATGCAATTTGATAATTGCATTATATGTTCTTCAGAATCTTTCTTGTTCTGTACAACTAGGTATTGGTAAGGAAAATATGGGGTGGGGATTTTAATTTGTAATTCACATCGTGTGTATTGATTACCCATTTTTTCCTGTTTCTCACCTACTTCATCAGAGGAGGTGTTCCTCTTTCTCTGTAACACCTAACTTTGGATTCCTTTCCACGTAAAATGATCTATCAAGAACAATAAAAATGACAATGGTTATCGCCTATTGAAAGTTTACTATGTTCTAGGCACTGTGGTAAGCATGTCTATCTATATGATTTCATTGACTCCTCCAGCTACCTTTATGGTAGATACATATTTATGAATGTGGAAACTGAGACAATGAATTTAAGTAACTTTTCCAAAATGATAGCCATTGCTAAGAGACTGGGTCTCAAATTCAGCTCTGATCTTAACTACTGCTTTCTAATCCTATAAAGTTTGTATCTTCAATGTCCCTGCTGGCACTGTTTGCCTCAGAATACAGCATGAACATTGCCAGGGCTTTTTGGTGTAAAGAAATCCATCATCAATCCTACATCATATATTTTTGCTTATAGTCAGGTCACTTGAAAGAGTATTCTATCCTTATTTTCCAATTTTTCAACTTCCATTATATCTTGTATCCTTAGCAACATGAGCTGTACAGAGCCCTCCACTGACAGTATACTGCCTAAATCACCAATGATTTCCATATGATCAGACAGAGATGCTATCTTACTTGATCTCTGCAGACTTAACTACTTCTTTTCTCTGTTTTTTCCATTGCTGGCTTTTGTAAATAACTATTCTTGGTTTTTCTACTTCTCTGAGTGCTCTGTGGTATGTTTTGCCAGCCCTGCTCTTCTGACTGTATTTTGGGTTTTCCCATAGTCCTCTGTGCATTCTGTCCCCTGTTTTCAATAACCTCATTCATCTGGGATTTCCACCTTAGTTCACGGATTACCCTCAAATTTCTATCTTCAACATGTACATCCCTGGCACTCCAGGCACATATACGTGAGAATGGTACTGCCACTTCATTTCTCAAACCAAAATAAGGGCTTTATCCCGGACTCCCCCTCTTCTTCATCCCCACATCCCACTAGTCTCCAAGTCTTACTGATTCTAGTTCCCACTTACACTGCCTTTGCCTTTACAAGGGTCTTCATCATTTTCCCCACTACGTGCTTTTAAAGCCTCTTTTTCCTTCCTGTCTCAAGTCTCATTTTGCTCTGATTTCCTCCATATTTTTGTTAGAACTATCTGTGTATAGTCAGTCCCCCAGTTATAAACATCTGGCTTGCTACAACTCGCACCTACAAACAGAGGTTTTTACAGTGAACCCCCAAGTTACAAATATTCAACTAATGTATGATTTGCACTTAGGAACAAAGGCTATTACAGGTAATACATCAATGTACCTGTTCCAACTTAAGAACAAATTATAGAATCTGTCTCATTCATAACCTGGGAACTTCCTGTATTCCTGTAGCTTTCATCATAAAAGAGAAATTCCTTGTGTTGTCATATCTGGCCTGGCTTGGTGGTTTGGGGGTTTGCAAAATCTCTAGCGGTGCCTCATCCCAATCACTCTCCCCCTCTCTCTCCCTCTCTCACTCGCTCTTTCTCTCCCTCTCTCTCCCTCACTCTCATTATTTAGAACTATTTATAAATCATCTTTGAAAATGTCATGTGATGTTTAAAAACAGTTCCACAGGGGATAAAAACATGCTGGTCTCAAAACACATTAGTCGCAATTGAAACAGGGCTTGGCAGTTAATAGTGCCAGTGGCGAGATCTGGCATGAAAGGGTTTTCCCATAGTATGTGTAAATCGCAAATTTGCACCCAGGAGAGAGCTCAAGTAGAGAAGCATAGGCAGTGATTAACAGATGTAATAGCTTGACTGAACTGACTGTGTGTTTCACTGGTCCCCGACCACATGTTGGAGAGAGGAAGATCAAGGTAGGCCTTGGGTCTGGTGGGGAGCTGGGTCTAGAGGGCTGGGTTGGTCCACAAAGCTAGGCAGCACTGCCAAGTCTCACTTCACTTTAGCACAGAGGCAGGAACTTGCCATTCTGAGCCTTACCCAAACATAGAGTAATGTTTCTTACCTAAGAGGTGCAAAATAGATCAGGAGCTATAAAGTCCAGGAGTAAAATAAGCAGCTCCTTTGCAAACCGTGCACCCTCTTGTTTGGTGATTTTTCTTTTCTTTGACCACTGTAGTCAGTGATGTTTAGCAGAGTTGGAAGGGAGGCAGCACAACTAACATCTGTGAGGCACTAGGAGTGTTCCCCACATGACCTGTCCTCAAAGTAAGGCATGTCAGTTCAGGAAGACCAGGCATTCAGCAACTGTCCTAGTTAAGCAGGTCTCTTCCATCTCTGCTATTCAGTAACAATCTCAAAGACTAGTTTTGATACATCACAAATGATAGAATTCCACAGTGAAGGGACCATCCACCACTCCCACCCCAGAAACCTTTTAAAAACTATATCCACAGGCCTGGGTCATTTCAAAGTCATGTCATGATAAATGACCTAAACTCTGCAATGAAGGGAACTATGTCCCTCTCCTGCCCCTCGGATGGAGTTGCTGTCCAGCCCTTTCCCAGCAAAACCACCAGATCCGAGCCCTGCCAGGAGGCTTAGGAAACTATTTGTTTTTAGGCAGGGACATCTTTTATGCATCTTGTACCAGACTTCAGATTGTAAAAGCTTTGTGGCCTGCTGTCCCTGTGAATGTGATCCCTAAGACATCTATAACTTCTGAATCAGAGTCCCAAGTTTCCTGGTGTATTATTTCTGGGAGGCAGTTTCAATAGCTTGAAGAGTAAGTGTGGTGTGAGAAAGGAATTCTCATAACCGAAGTGTAGCCATTTTAGAAAAAAAGCACAGATACCAGCACCCCACCTCCCCATGCTCCAGGAGTGCTCTAAGGACACAGTTTCTGGGAAGCCTACCCATATAGGCCCGTAATCCTGACCCGAAGTAGAGAAGACCCCGGGCAGTACTCAAGCTCGCTGTGCCATTCCGTCTACACTGATGAGCCTTAAAAAGCCTTTTGCAACTGTGTGGGAGCATAGCTGACTCCTGGTCTCATTCCATTTTTCCTTTTTCCCTCTATTAAAGTTTTTCCTTGTCCCTGGACTGGCCTCTTCTTCTCTCTTACAGACCCTCACCCCAGTTCTATGCTGAAACTTCTCAACAAGAGCCTTTGTTTGCACCAAACCAGAGCTTGCACGTCAGCTCTGATAGATAGGAGCTGAAACACCTATCTTGGAGGTCACCGTTCAGTCAAGAGATGAGGCTCTGGCACTGTACTGCACAATTCAAGTGTCCATACTAAAGTTTAGAAGTGACTGCTGAAATTGGGGGTGCAGTCAAGCTCTAGGATGGGCACTGGGGAGAGGGTCCTGGCTGACCTGGAACTAGTCACAAATGGAGGGGAAAGCTCAGCCGCAGAACCATGAAATCCACCAGGTTGTTTCAGGGTGGAAGAAAAGCTAGGCAATTGCACTCTTCCCCTACTCCTGGACAGTGAGATGGGTCTGACGTTGGGATATGGTGTCCCAGGAGCTTAGCTGACCAGGTGTGCAGAACAAAAAGGGGCAAAGCGCCAAGACTCAGCTCCTGGGAGAGAATACATGAAAAACAAGCAAACTGTTAAAATGAAAATCACTCAGGAGTCAGGCGGAGTGAAGGAAGTCAGCTCTGAGTCAGCAGGACGAAAACCAGACGAAAGCAGCAGGGACCGAGCGATGAAGGGGAGAGGAAGAGTACAGGAGTTGCAAGAGCAGGGGAGGAAACTGGAGGCGTTTTTATCAGCTTTGTGCAGTAGCGGGACTGGTTCAGTGAAAAATCAGGACTTAAGAAGTGTACTTATAAAGTAACTATTTCCCACTGTTCGTTTAAATTATTCTAGCTGTTTCATGCAAACTGGACGAAAATTCAAACTTTTTCATGATTTTTTTGGACACATTTTGAAGTCACGATGTACAGTTTCAGTTTAGTAATGAGAATGACCATTTCCATGTAATAAGCAAAGATTCCAGGCTCATCAAATTACAGCCACTCCCACCTCCTCTACTTCTCATTTCTCTCCCCACTCCTCCTGTTTCAGCTTGCACTGTTTGACCCTGCCAGGGATGAGAGAGGGGTAGCGGCATGGTAGAAGAGGTACGGTAAGGAGGACAGAAGAGTTTGAACATGACTAGGACCATAGGAACCCAGTTCTGGCTCTCTGCACCTAGCTGAAGTTTATAGCAACATCCTGCAGGATATTCCTGTTAAAGGGGACCTCCCGCCTGGGGGCATTTGCTTATTTACCTTATGGTTTCCACAGCCTTTAAGAATTCATCTGGGCTCGGTGCCTGTGGCTCAACGGGCTAAGGCACCAGCCACGTACACCTGAGCTGGCGGGTTCGAATCCAGCCCGGGCCTGCCAAACAACAATCACAGCTGCAACCAAAAAATGGCAAGGCGTTGTGGCGGGTGCCTGTAGTCCCAGCTACTTGGGAGGCGGAGGCAAGAGACTCACTTGAGCCCAGGAATTGGAGGGTGCTGTGAGCTGTGAAGCCATAGCACTCTATCCAGGGTGACAGCTTGAGGCTTTGTCTCAAAAAAAAAAAAAAAAAAAAAGAATTCATCTGGTATATGAAACCAGAATTCATCTGTATATGAAACCAGATGAATTCTTTTTTTCTTTTTGTAGAGACAGAGTCTCACTTTATCGCCCTGGGTAGAGTGCCCTGGCGTCACACTGCTCACAGCAACCTCCAGCTCTTGGGCTTCAGCGATTCTCTTGCCTCAGCCTCCCTAGTAGCTGGGACTACAGGCGCCTGCCACAGCGCCCGGCTATTTTTTTGTTTTGCAGTTCGGCCGAGGCCGGGCCTGAACCCGCCACCTTCGGTATATGGGGCCGGCACCCTACTCGCTGAGCCACAGGAGCCGCCCGAAAAAATGCTTTTTTTTCATGCTTTTCTTTTATAGGCTTCCTTGCCTATAAAAGAGAGGGAATTATCATCAACATCATCATCTCTTTCTTTATTGGGATAAATTAGTGCTTGACAGATAAGGGCTTAAAAACACTACCATTAGGGGTAGTTACTAAATTTTGTCCAAATTAAGGAGTTTCATAAATGTTAGCACCTCAGACCTATCACTGAAAGAACAGCCTTCTAAAGAGGAGGGCTGGGGCAGAGGGACAAAATTTAGTGGTTGTTTTAAAGATCACGGACTTAGTTGTATGGATTTGGTGCTCAGTTCTAGCTTGGACCAGCAGATAGCAAAGTGGACCTTGCTAAGTTCCATCACTACCCTGTACCTCAGACTCATTTGTAACAAATGGGCTTAACAGCATCAATCTTTCAGAGCTGGTAAGTGAGACTGAGAAGGACAGATGAAAGTAACTTTCACTGATGGTGAAAGGTGTTTATTTCTCTTTTCATTTTCTATCATTAAGTGACAAATTACTACAAACTTAGCAACTTAAAACAATGCCTATTTATTTATTTATTATTAAATCATAGCTGTGTACATTAGTGCAATCAAGGGGTACAATGGGCTGGCTTCATATACAATCTGAAATGTTTTCATCAAATTGTTTAACATACCCTTCATGGCATTTTCTTAGTTATTGTATGAAGACATTTGTATTCTGCATTTAGTAAGTTTCGCCTTTACCCTTCTAAGATACACCATAGATGTGGCCCCACCAATTACCCTCCCTCAACCTTAACCTCCCTCCTCCCCTCCCTTCCCATATTCTTGTGCTATAGTTGGGTTATAGCCTTCATATGAAACCTTTAAATTAGCTTCATATGTAGGACTGAGTAAATTGGATACTTTTTCTTCCATTCTTGAGATACTTTGCTAAGAAGAATGTGTTCCAGCTCCATCCATGTAAACATGAAAGAGGTAAAGTCTCCATCTTTCTTTAAGGCTGCATAGTATTCCATGGTATACATGTACCACAATTTATTAATCCATT
>CAUYON010130716.1:0-10800 GCA_963573935.1 Arctocebus calabarensis | reverse complement strand
ATACACCTGAGCTGGCGGGTTCGAATCCAGCCAATGCCCACCAAACAACAATGATGGAAAAATGGCTGGGCATTGTGGTGCGCGCCTGTAGTCCCAGCTACTTGGGAGGCGAAGGCAGGAGACTCGCTTGAGCCCAGGAATTGGAGGTTGCTGTGAGCTGTGATGCCATAGCACTCTATCCAGGGTGACAGCTTGAGGCTCTGTCTCAAAAAAAAAAAAAAAAAGAAAAGAATAATTTGGTTCCTATACCACATGTATTTTAGAACATTTAATGTTTTTGATAGAAAGGGGGAAGTCAGCACCAGTACAGGCAATATTGTTTTCTTTCTTTCTGTTAAATCGTTTTTTTTTTCTTTAAAAATGTTACTTATTTCTTTATAAAGTTGAATGTGCCAAATACACTGCCATGTAGTGCTCTTCATTTATTCATTATGTTCTTTGGAGAAAGACTATCTGGCAGTTGGGATTATGAGGTGCAGGTGCTCTAAGGTATGACTTTCCATTCCTCTTCTTTGTGCTCTTGTGGATAATATGCTACAAAGAGTAATTGACCCCACTAGTATAAATGTCAGCCAGGATACATTCCCTTTGGATAGCTACTACTCTGTCACTTTCCTGGTAGACCAAAAATAAAAGAAAACAAAATTATACACATTTATTTGAAAAAGAGCAGACTAATTGCTTTTTGGCCTTTTGGCTAAGATCAAGTGTAAAAGAGCAGGACAGTATCTTAAATGTGTATTTGGGTTGAAATATAAAGTATTAAATGAAGATTGTGATGATCCCTTCTTATGAGAATGACAGAATTGATATGGGAATAAAGATGAGCTCTCACAGTTTCCTCTAAGCAATTTTAGTGTGTATTTGTTGTTTTAGTTGAATGCTATTTAAAAACTCACAAATTCTTGTTAAACACCAAGTGAAAGTGGGAAGCTGGGTTTCATCCTACCGATGTAATTTTAATGGCGTCCAGGGTTATTTGATTCCTTTAGCTAAGATCAGTGAGATGCTACTGATTACAATATTATGCCTTGATGAGTGGCAGAAAAGCTCAGAAGCAATGTTAACTATCTTCCAAAATATAGCTATTCTCTTCATTTTTCAGTTAGCAATGAAACAACCATCTCAAATTGAGTGACCCACTCAGTCAAATAGCAAACCTCGATGCTCAATTGAGTATGTGACTCCCTTTTGCCAAATAAAATGTACACAGATGTATTATGTGCAACTTCTGTGTAATATTTTCAAAGTAGGTTATTCACCTTCCACTCTCCTTTTTTGGCAGCTTTACACCTGTTACCAGATGTGATGGTAGTGAGCCCATTTTAACAAGAACAAAATTCATTCTTACAAAATTTATGGAGTAAAAACCTTATTCATGCTCTGAGTAAACTCAGGAAACAGACCTGCTTGGTCTTCACAACAGTGACTACTCCAAACTTCCTATTAATTATTTCCCTCTGTCCTAGATTTACCCCCCACCCCTGGCTTTTGTCCAGATACTGTATCACCAGCATCTAAGAAAGCTCCTTAGTAAATCATAACCACCTAAGAGGTAAATCTGTGGAACAACCTGAAAAGGAAAAATCAGAGTTCTCTCAAGGGAGCACAAGAGAGAAAAATCTATTAAGAATCCATTACAGAAACAAAAACTTCTGTAATTTTTGATAGTGAGAAAATCATTGTAAAGTTTACAAGACAGTTGTAAATTTAAAAGGAAAAGCATTAGGCATGAGGTTTTAATGTTTACTTACGTGAGGGATTGTAATTAATAAAACAGATACTGCAGCAATGATTTTAAATGAAAGAAATCCATCAATTTATAATTATCATTTCTTTGAAGTCAAAGTAGGAAGATATATGATAGATAAAAATGCAACTATTGTGTCTTCTCTAGTCTTAATGAATTCATGTTGGTGGTTATATGAAAATCCTAAAATAGTATAATTCTCTGATCATTGTACTTGTACAGTAATGAGTAATTTTCCAGACTTGAAATATTTTTTAAAGTACTATAGGATAAATTACCTATACCTTGCCTTCAGCTATACTTTAGTTACTAAATTCAATCTCTGTTATCCCAGGAGGTAAATTTAACTCTCAATTCATAATTGAAGCATGCACTTGAAGGGTTGAGCCTTTTTTCTTCAAAGCTTATTCAAGCCATATTTTAGAAGTAATTGTGATTGACTCATGTCTCCTCTGGGTTCTGTGAAATACAGTTTCCATGTTATAGTAACAGAAGTGTGACTTCAATTTTCTCTTTTGAATTGTGAAATAATTGGGTAGAGTTTTGAAAAGAAGTCAAGTGTTTGTTTTCTCGGAATAATCCTGCAATTTTGTTTTTTGAGTGTAGCATCATGGATGATGTGTTTAATGCTGATGAACAAATTGTATTTAAGCCAGAAATGTAAGAAGTGTTTGTAGATAAAAGAAATACAGTGTGTAGAAGCAGATAGAGCTAATTAATGTGGATCCATTCCAATGGAAAATTGTGGTTTTGACAGTTATAAAAATAAACATATGATTTGGAACTATAAACTGAAATCATAGAGATAGATATGAAAATAAACACAGGCATAAGAAAAGATAGGTATATGCTAAGGTACGTAACCAGTTGAAGTTATTATGTACATTTTACTAAAATTCATACTAAGGTCCATTTCACATGCAAGACAATAGGTTTAGGCTTCTTTTTTTATTATTACCTCAAGGAAAGGCTTACACACTTAAAATAGGATAAGCAAATAAATTCCGAGAATAATGTCTTCATTATTAGCAGAGATTTGCATAGCATATTATTTCTAATACTATCCTAAATGCTCAGGGGAGATGATCTTTCAAAAGATGTTTACCCACAATTTTACACTTGAAATAAAACTGCTCAAATTTCAAAGGTAAGGAACATAAATAGACAAGAGAGAGAAAGAGGTAAATGTGGTCTGTGTTCACGCACATCCCTTTGTTTTCTGTTGTGAGGGTGAATGTAATACTTTTTAATGAGTTTGGAGTAGAAATATTCTTTTAAGGTATAAGGCATTAATTGGAAAATAGATTTGTTAAAATTCTTTGGATTCCTTAGTATTCAGTTGATTTGCAATCCACCAGACATGAAAAGCAGTTCAAATAAAATGGAAGCATTATCCCAATGGCTATAAAAGCAGATTTGAGTTTGAGTATTTATTATTATGAGATTACTAATATTTTTCAGATTGTATACTTTCATTTAACATATGCATAATCAGCATAATCAAGTTCATGTGTTTCCTCTCTCTAATGTCATGGGCTATCTCATTTATCAAACTTCAGTGTAGAAAAAAAAATTATAGTCAACAAGGAAAAAGGACAAAAATGGCTGAACTTTATAGTCAACTGGTTGAGCATTTATTTAAATTAAACATTTAAATGTGGTTAATTAAGTCATTAACCTTTACATTAAAAATTCCACTTCATACTGTGTACTCCACTGCAGTTCAGCTGTAGTTCAGGTGTTACCTAATTAAATCTAGGGCCAACATATTTGTCTTAAGATTCTCTATTAATTCATTTATTAGGAGCCATAAACATTCAGAATAATGTCCAAGTATATTTTACCATCATTTTATTATTAAATAAATTTCATTCTCAACAAAATACTTCTTTAATAATTTCAACAAAACACAAATCATTGTGTATTAATTAGGAGGCATAATTATGAGACTTTCAATTATAAGTATGATTGCTATTACAGTTTCTTTATACCAGTTACACATTTCATTTCAATTTTATACTCTAATTTTAGGATATGTAGCTCATTTTTAAATTAAATTCAGGAAGATTTAACTAAGCATTTTATATAAATACTAATATTTATAAGTAAAAATTTTTCCAGTAGTAAAAATTCTCTATACTACTGCACTTACTATGCCATTATGCATTAAGTAAAAACTAATCTTGGTTTCTGAAATATTGAAAAGAAGGCATTCTCTCTAGACAGTCACATGTGTGGTTCACATTTTGACCTTTGTGTGTCTTTTATGATCCACTGTCTCTCAATATAGTCTCATTTTTGTTTTCTGAGTCCCAGTGAATGTCTTATTTCTTCTCTGTCAAAACTATATATACTAGTCTTCCCACACCCATTCTGCAGAGAAATTCTTTGGTCCTTTATAATTTAAAAGACATAAAATGATAGGGGCCTACATCTTTTAATCTTCTTGGACAAGAACCATCCATTATCCAGGAACACTTGAACTAGTATGTCTTAACATTAAACGTTGTTGTGTAAATGAAAATAAATTTTGATGCAGCAGCTGGTATACATCAGACTGACATATTTTTTTTCTACTGGACATTTGGAAATCGGATTCCCTTAAATATGAATTACATGAGATTTGCATCTGGATCTGTTTCTGAATTTCATTTTACATTGAATTAAATGTAATTCAGTACATTATGTATTCAGTACTAGTAATGCTATATTGTGTGATCTTGAACAAACACTGTGACAAATATAAATTCATCATACATAAGAAAACAGGTATTTGACTCTTATTCAAATATTTATCTCTTTTTTCCAAAATGTATATCCAACATCATTTCACACATGTATTATAAATATTTTACACTTTCATTAAATAATCTCTTACAGTTTGTTTTCTCTTTTTTTTTTTTAGAGACAGAGTTTTACTTTATCACCCTGGGTAGAGTGCTATGTATGGCGTCATAGTTCACAGCAATCTCAAACTCTTGGGTTTGAGTGATTCTCTTCCCTCAGCCTCCCAAGCAGCTGGGACTACAGGTGCCCGCCACAATGCCCAGCTATCATTTTGTTGTCCTTGTTGCTCAGTTGTCATTGTTGTTTTAGCTGGCCCGGGCTAAGACCAGGTGTACGTGGCTAAGGCCCTCCCCACTGAGCTCGGGCGCCGCCTACAGTTTTTTTCTTAGAAGTAAATGTCTTCACTCTGATGAATGGAAGTGAGGGACATTTGGGATATTCTAAGCTAAAAGGAAATTTGTAAAACTTGATGCATCTTGAATTGTGCTGTCATATTTACCTGGTTACCAGGTGGTGGCCACCCCCGTTATTTCTTCCTGCAGCTCTGGAGAACAGAGCTCCTTAGCTCAACCAGGATACCAATTTCCAAAGGGGAAATGTACCACTGTATTTGGCTTCTTTCCCCAGAATTTTCTACTTTTAAATATGTAACTTCTCCACTTTTCATGTTTAATTTACACATCCATAGTTTATTTTTTGAAACTGTTAAATCTGGCTTTCTTTTACATTTGCTTTTGAATCTTACATTTGTGACATAGATATGCCAATCAATCATGGAAAAAATGGTAAAACAACTTTCTCATACTAACACATACACACACACATAAATAATCTTGGAAGGTTTATTTCAAAGGTGTAGTAATTATGCAAACCAAAGGCTACAAAAGCTAAAGGCTCAGAAACATTAATGGTGCATGTAGGATATATTAAATATATATCCAGTAAAAAGTTAACAAGAAAGTAAAAATTAGGCCAGCACAATAGTTTACGTCTATAATCCCAGCACTTGGGAGGCCAAGGCTGGTGGATTGCCTGAGCTCAAAGGTTTGGGCTGAGACCAGTCTGAGCTGGAGTGAGACTCCAGGCTCTTAAAAAAAAAAAAATAGCCAGTGTTGTGGCAGTCACCTATATTCCCAGCTAATTGGGAGACTAAGACAAGTGGATCACTTGAACCCAAGAGTTTGGGGTTGCTGTGAGCCAACACACTATAGTACTCTACCAAGGGTGACCAAGTGAGACTCTGTCTCAAAAAAAAAAAAAAGTAAAAATTACCACTAAGCCCAAACTAAAGGGAAAATAGAAACCAAAACAGGGTCCCTGCATGATAAATTAATTTCTTCTTTATCTCTTTGAACAGGGATTTACACTTTGAAATATACAAATTAACAACTACCTCAACAAAATGAGATTGCATGTGTGTCTTTAAATTGAATATGATTAATTTAAAGTATAAAATATATTAATAGTTAGAATAATTGTATTTATTACTTCAGGCATTTTATATTTTAGTTATAAGAAAATTTTTATTGTGAATAAAAATCAATAATTCACAAGCATATATATTATGATATTTAAACATGTATATTTAACATATTTGGGGGAATTCAGAATTAGGAAAAGTAAGCAGAAAGGTAATTTATTTATTTCTTTCATGATATGCCATTTTTCTAACATTGAGCAATACCTAAAATACAAATTACCCATTGAACTTGAAAATAAAATGAAGGGAATTGTGTGCAATTGGTTCACTTTTCTTGATTTTTTTAAAGGCTGAAGGTATGGAAACCTATGAGTAATTATGTATAGGAGTTTAAGAAATAAAAAACTAAAAAAATTAAAATAGAATTGAAAGGAAGACAAATTGAAATACTTAACCAAGTCAGAACTAGAGTAGAGAAGCAAAATTTGAAATAAATGTTTGCCAATATTTCTTATACAGATATATTTTAGGTATCTTGCTTAAGAGTCTGCATGTAATTTTTTTTCTTTAGTTATTAGAACAGGTGTTTTCAAATTAAATTGTCTGGATATTATCCTTCTGTTCTTCCCAATGTAATGATCTCAGGATATGAGAATGGATTATTTTCTTTCCCCACGTTTTTATTTCTCCATTCAATACATTTTGATCTTTTTTCCAATGCAACTTAATTTATTTACTTTTTCTCTTTTTAAAGCTCAGATTAATATGAGGGTACATACAATTAGGTTATATTGTTTATATTTCTAAGGTAAAATTCAAATTGCAGTTGAATTCTTCACCAAGGTAGGGTGCCATATACCCGTACATTGTACCCATTAGGTGAGAACTCACCAAATCTCCTCCCTCAACCCTCCCTCGACCTTCCCTCTTCTTGAATTTAACTGTGTTTTTCTCTGGTCTGGGCCAGTAGTTGCTGTTCTACTAGTTTCAACATAATATTGAATCCATGGCCTACATACTTTAGGCTTTGGAAGTAACAACAAGGAACAAATTGGAAAAATCTTTTGGTCACTAGGAGCTTATATTGTGGCATAATGCACTGATTAACTCTTTTGAAAATGATGTTATTCCAAATTATTCATTAACATTGGAAAAATTATCATTGTGCATACCATACATGTAATGATAAAAACAATAGAGGAAAAAAATAGTCGATTATTCTAATATAAGAATCAGGCCTTAAAAAAATATATTTTATGATTATGTCTCCAGATTTATTTTATTGAAAATTATTTAAAATGCAAATGATTTGACCAGCCACTATATATGAATTATGAGATAATGTGAATATGTAGGCAAATATGGAGGACAATCAATATAAGTAAGTGCCTAAGCACCAATTGTAAAACAGTCTCCTTATCAAATGGGACTTTTGGAATAAACTATATCTACTTCATAAGAAGAAAATAAGAAGAGCAGTAAAACCTCAAAAATATTTTAAACACCCTGTGATTAGACAAAAAAATCAGTATTAATTATTTGCTGCTTTAATGAGACAATTGAGGGGCAGCGCCTGTGGCTTATCAAGTAGGACGCCGGCTCCATATACCGAGGTGGTGAGTTCAAACCTGGCCCCAGTCAAACTGCAACAAAAAATAGCCGGGCATTGTGGCGGGCACCTGTAGTCGCATCTACTCAGGAGGCTGAGGCAAGAGAATTGCTTAAGCCCAGGAGTTGGAGTTGCTGTGAGCTGTGATGCCACAGAACTCTACCAAGGGTGATAAAGTGAGACTCTGTTGGCTCGGCGCCTGTGGCTCAATGGGCTAAGGCACTAGAATTTCTTGAATAAATGTTGTTTCATTTGCTTAATACCTTCTGGAAAAATTACACAGACTTTAAGTAGTTGCTTGATAGTTGTCTGCTGCTTTGAGTGTTTTGATGAAGAATGGATTTGTGGAGCTTGTCAGGCTCCCACCTGAGAGTAGAATTTTTGATTTTTTTTAAAGGAAAACTGAATAAAATTTTCCACTATATCCATGAGTTCCATATCCATGGATTCAGTTAACAACAAGTCAAAAATACTCTGAGAAAAAATTCACAGATTTCCAAAAGACAAAACTTGAATTTGCCACCTGCTGTACTATGTTAAATTCACACCTGTGAAATGTTACTGTTTTAGGTATTAGAAGTAATCTAGAGGTGATTTAAGTATATAAGAGAATGTATGGGGCTTAATGCAAATTCTATGCTATTTTATATAAGGGACTGGAATATATGCAGATGGACAATTCTACCCAGTGTTTAAAATTGAAAATACGGATGATATTCTGTTTTAACAAAAAGAAGGAACCCCGGAGTAATTATGTTAGAGCTATAGAAGACTTAAGTAATAATTTTTTTTGAGTATTTACTTAAATACACCTTTTATTCTCTATTCTATTCCTTTATGCTTAAAATAATATCGATATATGTAAATCAATAAATACTACTTTCTTTTTAAGTCTACTGAAGTGAATGTATATGACTATAACTTGAACAGAGTTAATGAATTATTTGGATTTAATCAGAATACTAAGTTCTAGGATGACTGAACTATTTCAAGACATTCATAAATATCTTTGAAATATTTAGTATATTTAGCATATCAATTAAATCTGTATGTGTAGATTAGAGAAACAATAGCAGTCTCAATAATTACACATAATTGTGTAACGTTTTATTTTTCATATTTGTCGATTTATGATCAACAGCAACTGAACTGGGCTATTTTCTACTCTTAATATTGATAAAACCTGTATGCCTCAGAAACTAATTTTGAGTGGTGAAATATTCTTTACATCGAGAGATATTTTATATATTCTATAACCAAAGAATGAAAACTGTGAGTGGTTTGTACAGAGTGTTTGCTGAGGAACTAGCCTTTTTACTATGTGCATTTATGCTTGTACTCTGGAATGTACCCCCAAATACTTCCAATTATATTGAATCTTTTGTTTAGTCATTCCCATGATCACCTTTGTGCATCCATGTATTGTGATATATTGACGCAGTCTGCCTACTAAAATGTGATTGAATTTACTCAGTTGGATACCAGAACACCTCTAACAGTAAATTTACAGTTCATTTATTTCTGTGCTATCACTGTTTTGTGATTGACAGGTCCATGGCCACATATACAAAAGTAGTTCAGAATGCTTCCAAGTATTCCCCCAGGAGAAAATCAACATGGTGGCTGACCTACTTTTTTTCTATAAGTTTTGGAGATGTGTATTTTCATATTTAAACACATACACACATATAACATTATTTGATTTTTCTGTATAAATCCTTTCATGCATAATGAAAATTTAAAAAATAGTATCAGTCATAGGCTATGACTCAACTCCAAAACTTTAAGTTTGATGAAACGGAGATTTTCAATTGTCATCCTTCAATGCAAACTCCTTAAATCATAGTATTTGGATTCTAAATAAATATATTACATGACGAAAAATATTTTAAAACACAGAGAGTAAAATGATAGATACCAGAGGCTAGGAAAGATAGTAGGGAGAGAGGGTTTAAATTGGGGACAGTAAATGGATATAAAAATATAATTAGATAGTTATATTAAATGAACAATATTTTATAGCACAATAAAGTGATTGCAATCAATGGTAAGTTAGGGTATACTTTAAAATGATCAAAAGAATGGAATTGGAATGTCCACACAAGGAAATGAAAAACGCCCGGTGATGAATACCCTAATTACTCTGATTTGATTAAATTAGCATTATATGCCTGTATAATAATATCACATATACCCTATAAAGATATACAACTATTATGTACCTATAATGATTAAAAAATAAAAGAAAACAAAAAAAAACAAAAGAAAACAAATAAAGAGAGAAAATATTTAAAGGAAACCATCTAGGTTTATTATTAATGTTATCAATATCATTTTAATAAGTAATAAGTGTCCTACAACAATAAGAAATGGCAAACTTTGAAGTAATAATATGTATTTGTATGCTTATAATTACAATTCAAATTCTTTTTAGTGATGAGACTCCAAGTTTGAGTCTCACTATCCCTATAACTACAATGACGATAATATCTATCCTGCTTCATAGATTTTTTTGTGGAGTTTATATTAAATAATGCCTACAAACAGATTCTTTGGGATTATAGAAATATGGATATTGGAATTTAGAAATTTGGAGATTTTTTGTGTGTTTTTATTATTACTGTAAATATGATTTATTATATACTCTCATTTTGTAATGTAATTTGCCTAGAAACTCCGCTTCAAGTGTATGCTATGAGTGCACGCTCAGTATTCAAAGAACGTTTACTGTGCTCATGTTTGCCAGCATTATCGTGTTTCAAAAGCATCAAGTGATGAGTATCTTTTCATGTGTCTGTAAACCGCGCACCTGTCATCTTCAGCGAAGCTTCTGTTCATGTCTCTTGCCCACAATGAAATGGGATCACTTGTTATTTTCTTATTGATAAGGTTGAGTTCTCTGTGGATTCTGGTTATTAGGCCTTTGTCAGAAATATAACCTGCAAAAGTTCTCTCCCATTGATGCAGGTCATTTGGCGCCCATGCCACCTCAGCGGAGCTGGCAGACCTGCGGCCTCCACCTTAGCGGTGTAGGTGCTGCGCAGCGCGGCTGAGGAACCAGTGCTGGCAAGGAGGGGATCTCCAACGCCCACCGGAGGTTCCAATAGCCAAAAGGCCGGACCACTGCCCAGGAAGACACCTGCGCCTTGGTGTCTCCTTCACTTTACACTTAGGACTAAATACGGAACCCCCATTTCCTATGCCTAGGTCAATTTCATGTGAATTTCCTAGGCC
>CAUYON010130715.1:0-12092 GCA_963573935.1 Arctocebus calabarensis | reverse complement strand
AGCCATTAAAAAAAATGGAGACTTTACAGCCTTTGTATTAACCTGGATGCAAGTGGAACACATTATTCTTAGTAAAGCATCTCAAGAATGGAGAAGCATGAATCCCATGTACTCAAGTTTGATATGAGGGCAATTAATGACAATTATTGACACTGTGGGGGTGAGGGAAGGGGAGAGCAGAGAGAGAAAGAATGAGGGAGGGGTGGGGAAAGGAAGAGCAGAGAGAGGGAAGGAGCGAGGGGGGAGGGTCTTGGGGTCTTGGTGTGTGCCACACCTTTTGGGGGCAAAACACAATTGTAAGAGGGACTTTACCCAACAAATGCAACCAGTGTAACATGGTTTCTTGTACCCTCAATGAATCCCCAACAATAAAAAAAAAAAAAAAGAAGCCTCTGGTTCCACAAGTAGAACGTTAAAAAAGAAAGAAAGAAAGAAAAGAACAAGTGATCCCACTTCAGGGGGGGGGAAAGGACTTGAAGAGAAACTTCTCTAAAGAAGACAGGCGCATGGCCTACAGACACATGAAAAAATGCTCACCATCCTTAATCATCAGAGAAATGCAAATCAAAACTACTTTGAGATATCATCTAACTCCTGTAAGATTAGCCCATATCACAAAATCCCAAAACTAGAGATGTTGGTGTGGATGTGGAGAAAATGGAACACTTCTACACTGCTGGTGGGAATGCAAACTAATACGTTCCTTTTGAAAGGATTTTTGGAGAGTACTTAGAGATCTAAAAATAGACCTGCTATTCGATCCTATAATTCCTTTACTAGGCATATACCCAGAAGACCAAAAATCACATTATAACAAAGACATCTGTACCAGAATGTTTATTACAGCCCAATTCATAATTACTAAGTCATGGAAGAATTCCAAGTGCCCATCAATCCACGAATGGATTAATAAATTGTGGTACATGTATACCATGGAATACTATGCAGCCTTCAAGAAAATGGAGACTTTACCTCTTTTGTGTTTACATGGATGGAGCTGGAACATATTCTTCTTAGCAAAGTATCTCAAAACTGAAAGAAAAAGTATCCAATGTACTCAGCCCTACTATGAAGCTAATTTATAGATTTCATATGATGGCTATAACCCAATTATAGCACAAGAATATGGGGAAGGGGGCAAAGGAGGGGAGGGGAAGGGAGAGGTTGGGGTGGAGGGAGGGTAATTGGTGGGGCCACACCTATGGTACATCTTAGAAGGGTACAGGTGAAACTTACTAAATGCAGAATACAAATGACTTCATATAATAACAAAGAAAATGCCCTGAAGGCTATGTTAAAAAGTTTGATGAAAACATTTCAGATTGTATATGAAACCAACACATTGTACCCTTGATTGCACTAATGTACGCAGCTATGATTTAATAATAAATAAATAAATAAATAAAAACCTGGCTGAATCACTAAAAAAGATGGAGACTTTATATCTTTTGTATTAACCTGGATGGAGTTGAAACACATTCTTCTTAGTAAAACATTAAAAGAATGGAGAAACAAGAATCCAATATACTCAAATCTGATATGAGGACAATTGATGCTAGGACATGGCAGGGGGTAGGGAAACAGGGGAGTGGGGAGATCTGGAAGGAGGGAGTGGGCTGGGGGATATGGTGTGTGACACACTTCTTAGGGGCAGGACACAATTATAAGAGGCACGTTATCTAATAAATGCAAGCAATATAACCTGGTTCTTTGTACCTGCAATGAATCTCCAATAATATATATATTATATATAAATTTTAAAAAACCTAGCTAAAGACATTTAGTTCATTTGATTCCCTGCAGATAAAAATTCACCTGTTACGGCACTGGTCTCTTGGCTATAGAGAATAGGTGTGTTTCTGCTTCTGTGTGTGCCAAAGGGTTAACTTTAATACTCTGACACCTGAGAAACATCCTACTATCTTACATGTGTGTGTTTGAAATGAGTACGTTCCTGGTCTGTGAAACCTTCTGTGATATGTTAGTACTGTGAAGGAGAATTGGAACTGCTAAGGGTACTTAGGGTATAGCTGCTGCTAATGACGTAGAGCTGTTAGAAACCATAAACATTTAATTAGCTAGTCCTCCAGAGGCCTCCAGAGAAATAGGTAATTAAATGAGCAATTGAAATGATTTTTAAAGAACAGAGTCATTTCAGGAAGAGTATGTTCTAAAGATCTATTGTACAACAAGATGACTATAGGTAATAATAACATATTGTATATTCAAAAGTTCTTTTGCACCACAAAATTAAGTGTGTGAAGTGATGGATATGTTGGTTGGCTCGATTTAATAACTGCAATATATACATGGATCAAAACATCAAATTGTATACTATAAATATATATAATTTTTATAGGCCACTTTAAAAAAGTCATTAATGTCTTTATTTTCCCCTTGTAAATGTTTCTAACTTTAAGGAAAGGAAGTTCAGAAATGCATCACCTGTTTTGAAATAATGTATCTGCTCTCAGAGCCAGATTTGCGGCTGCTACTGCTAGTTAATTCTGCTGATTCCTGGAAGACTTTCTCAGAGAGAAATGATTTCTCTGAGGTTCCTTTAAGTCCTCATTACTCAAAGCTTGGATATTACGTTAAATTTTTATACTTTGATCAGTATAGGCTGAATTATAGGCCACAGGGATGGAAACTGTTTATTCATAAGACAAGAGGATTGCTGGCACTTTATGAATCTCAAAAGAGGATTAACTGGGGGTACTGGTGGTGGTTGTATGAGTGTCATGATAACTCTTCCATTTTGACTGTGATACTTAACAACACAACTGAAACAATCTGAATAGATAAAGAAGCTGTGGATTATCTATCAAGGGCAAATCTCTTTCAAATTATTGATAGAAAAGTCATCTTCCTTTCTGTAATTAGAAATCTCTCTCTCTCTCTCATAGACACACACACACACACACACACACACACACGGTCAGCAATCATCAACCATGTAAAAAAAAAAATAGGCAGCATCTGTTCCTCTTTCCCTCAAGACAAAATGAGAGAGAGCAGGCTTATGTTGTATTGGGAGGCATTAAAATTAAACTTCAGGAAGAACTTCCTCTTAGAAGGATTGGTAAACATCAAGAAAGAGAGTTTGCAGAATCAAAATAATTTTAAAAAACTGATGACAAGAATATGCATCTTATAGACACTCACAATATTTGGTAAATTGTATTGAAAGAAAGATGGCATGAACTCACGTGAAAAGAACAAACCTGTAAACGATAAGAGCACCATTCTCCACGTCACGAGACCCTCTGGGATAGCAGTAAGCCTGTGTTTAAACCTCACCTCTGCCACTGATTTGGATGAGTAACTTAACCTCTCTCAACCTCAACTTACACCCCTATGAATTGGGAATAATAATAATACTCCATAGAGTACTTATGATGCACATAAAGCATCTAATGCAGTTATGTGGCACTTTTCCTTTGGTTTTATACAGTACATATAATTACATATATATGTATAAATGTAACATCCATAGTTGTAGGAACAGATTAGACATGACTATTATACCAAATGGCTTCTGTCTAGAGACAGGAAGAATGAACCGACTAACATCTTGAGATCCTTCTAAGCTCTGTGATTCCATAGTCCTGTGAAGATTCTTTAATGATTATTCAATTTCATGCAAAGGTAAAGGCAGGCTGTCTCCTAGAGTGTCCAGAAGGGGGCTGAGATAGGAGACATTTGCACATAGCTACCTAATCATATTAGATCACTTGACATTTTTGGATGAGCAATAAGTTGATAAATGAGGAGGGCTGGTCGCTGTCATGATTATTAATGAGAAAACCTACTATCTCGATGGTAATGAATTTTGATGAGGGAAAAGAAATCACCTCTGGGCAAAACCTGTGAATGTGTAGTTACTGCCTGATTATTGCTGCTGCATTTTCCTGAGCTGGTGTCAAAGAGGAGACTTGGAGACTTAACCTGGATAAATGTCATGCAAAGATGAGCCCTAAGGCCACAATATCTGAAAATTCAGCTTAGGATGGAACACACCAGTGCCATAGAGCTTATTGGTGGGCTGCCTTTTTCTAACAGCCCTCCAGAGACAGGTAAGAAGGGAAAAAACAAGTATGTGCTTGACCTTGAAAGGATATAGTAAGAAAATTCTGCAGCCAAAAGCCCTACCTCTCACAGTGTTTTGACATGATGTTTCAGGTAATTGGAAAAGGCATTAAGAATTTCTGACCATGGAATGCCTCTGGATGGGACTAGCCATGCGACTTGGCGGGTCCTCCCAGCAGGTATGTAAGCTTTTCCATTGCTAAAGACAAAGAAGAAACCACTAATATTACTCAACACACATCACAGCTGCAGAGGGAATTTCAGGCAAGTCTGCATTCAGACCAAGCCAAAGAGACAATGTTCATTCTATTTCTTGATCACCTTTCCTGATAGCCCAGATAAAATGGGTGATCAGTCCAGACGTATTAAGACTAAGATTGTGGTTGCTCCTTATCTATATTTTGTAGATAAAATATACCTATATTTTAGTTCTGAAAGTCAGTCTATGAGAGAAATACTGCTCTGCAAATGCAGAGAATGTGGTATCCTTGATACCAGCCCAGGAAAATGGATTTATTTAGAACTTGGGTTTAAAAAACTCACAGTAATTATAGGTGAGTTTGCGTCTTATCTCTTACCTCCACCTACCAGGCCAGGCCTTCTCTCTTTCCTTCCTTCCTTTTTACCAACCTGCCCACTCTAAGGTCTTTTCTGTTTAAGTCTGGGAAAGAATGTCCAAGGAAAGGAAGACCCTTGAAGGAAAAAACCTGCTGAAGTGTCCTGGGTAGAAGTCATCTCAGGAGTGGGCCCAAAGGACTCACAGGCCTGTGGCCTGAGGGGAAGGTGGGAAAATAGATGTGGGCTCTTTTCTCCACCCCAAATCATTTTGAGCCAAGAACATCATGAACTTGGTAACTAGATATGCTTTTAGAAGACAGTCGTTCTATTTTAGAAATAGATTTTCTAGCTGCTTTGAAATCAGCATGGCTGTACACAAAGTAAATCAATGAAAAGTACTTTGTGTGCCTATTTGTGCCGGAGATATATAGCTCCTTCAGCAATTACCAAGGCTAAGAAAGTCACTAGCTTTCCATATCTGGTGAAATCAGGATTACCTTCTAGGTCAGTGGTTCTCAACCTTCCTAATGCTGTGAACCTTTAATACAGTCCCAAGGGGTCACGACCTACCGGTTGAGAACCGCTGTTCTAGGTATTCATGTCCAGTTTGGGCTACAGCTTTGAAGTAATGTTTTTGTCATATATCACCATGCTGATACAATGGTGTCTTTCATCTAAGTATAGGGGAGCCCCATACAAAACAGTAAGTGTTTACTCCCCTCCCTCACCCCCTATTCTCAATCATACTCCTACCCATAATAGTGGCTCTCCAGGGTAGCGTTTATATTGTGTGTGTGTGTTTGGTGACATGTTAGCTTCCTAGAACTACTGTAACAAATTAGTATACACTGGTGGCTTAAAAAGCTAGGAATTTATTGTCTTACAGTTCTGGAAGCTAGAAGTTTGAAATCAGGGAGCCATGCTCCCCTCAATGGCTCTGGGGTGGGATCCTTTCTCACCTCTCCGAGCTGGTGTTTGCTGGTGATTCTTGACATTCCTTGGCTCGTAGATACATCCCTTTGACCTCTGCTTACCTGTACCTAGCATTCCCCACTGTATCTGTGTCTGAGTTTCCCTCTTCTCATGACACCAATCATTGGATGAGGGCCCACCCTAATTCCGCGTGACTTTGTTTTAATTTGATGACATCTTCAAAAACCCTATTTCCAAATAAGGTCACATTCACAGATACCAGGGGTAGGATTTGAATTGGGGGGGCACAAACTTCAATCCACAATCGTCATTAGCAGCAGGATAGGGAGTGGTTTCTGGGTCCCTTCCCTGATGCGTGGGACAGGCATTTAGGGGATGAAGCTGCTCTAGAGGCGAATTCAGTCTGTGAAACTATCTCTTTCATGCCTGCTGCTTACTCTGCTATCACTACTCCAGCCGTCTCCAGAAATGTGCTGGAGTCCTCACAGAGTTCTAGAGGAACAGCAGTGTGCAAGCCCTCTCTCCTCTGCCCATCCCAGACTGCTCACTGTCCCCTGGGGTTTTTTTTACAGAGGTGTTCATGGGTTTGATCCTTGCCTCTCCCTTCCCTTCTTCCTTTCCTCCCTCCTGGAAGGTGGCAGACAGGATGGGCTTTCACCTTCTTTGAGCCTGGCAGAGACCCCTCCTTCCTGGGGTGGTATTCACCTCCACTTTCCCTGGTGCCATGATGCCAGGTAGGACACAAAGAGACAAACAACAGGGAAGACACAATCTATTATCCCTGCTCCACAGGCATGACTAGCACGTGGTCACAACACAGTCTAGGGACAGAGAGCTGCGAGAGACCACTGCAGCTTTTCTTCTATCCACCTTAGCTGTTGTGGCTTTTTCTTCCTCCTACCTCCTTTCCCTCCTTCTCTTCTTTCTCAACAGTTCTCTAGTTTTCCTTTTAAATTAATTAATAGCAGCAGAGCCCTAAAATATACAAGAGGTAAAAGTGAGACTGCTCTCACTGTGATGAAGGGGGATGCCAGAACCACACCCATCTCACAGCTTTAAGAGTATTTCTTCCAGATTCCTATTTCCTTAGAACACAGATCAGAAATCACAGCAATAAGATGCATTGCCTCTCATATCCCATACCTTGAACTTGTTTCTATAAATAAAACAGTGACGTTACCAAGGCAACCTGACTGTCTGTTTAAATTGTCCCTTATAGACAAAATTAGTCAGGATCAATAGTGCTTCCTGAATGCAGAATTACTTTCCCTTTATAACAGAAGTTTGAACAAATTTTAGAATAAACCACTTGGGAAGCAAGGTCTGAGTCAATGCATTTAAATTGTTGTCTGCAGATCCTCTTCAGCGCCCGTGCGAGGATGTTCCTGGGTGCAATACGGTCCCCGGGTTTATCTTCTCCAGGCCACTGTGTTATTCACTGCTCAGTTCTGTGGCCTCTTCTCTGGCAGGTTCTTCCTGCTGTTCTGCATGTGTTATTAGAAGGGACACTTCTGTCTGTAACATCCTGCTCCCCCAGGCTCAGCTGTTGCGTGACGAGATGCTGTCTTCAGAGATGGACAGATTTTAAATGACACTCCCAAAGCAGGCTTGCAGAAGCAGACCTCAGAGCAGATGTAGGCCCAGGCCTCACCCAGCAAGGAGCTTATTACGAGGCTTTAGTTATCCCTGGAGCCAGTGATAGTCTGTTTGTTGTTCCCCAAGACACAAGAGCAAAGCGTTTCCTCCCTACGCAAAACCTGAGAAGCTCAAGGAGGATGGTAATGCTGAGCTTGGCTGCCTTTTCAAGTAGGAAGTTAGAATATGACCTCCTATCGTGATCTGGGAATCCGGATAGAGCCCTGAGTCCCAGATTATCTTCCAACTGCTGCTTGTAATTACCTATCTTTTATTTAAAATGGGCTGGGCAGGACAGCAATTTAAATTAATTCCCACTATGGTGCCAGGTTGGAGTCTCGCTGGGAAGTATGGGGAGGGGAGAAACAAAGCAAAGGGTGTCAAAGAGTTAAGTGGTGCACATATCTTTGTAAAATTTCCAAAGTGAGTCTTTGAGTGCTATTTCCTAGTTATTAAGAGTAACAATAGATTGATTCTAGGTACTGTTTAATGTTTGTAAAATACTTATTAAATTTCCAACTGTGCTTAAAAATACATAACATAAAATTTTTCATTTTAACCACTTTTAAGTGTTCAATTCAGTAGTGTTACGTACACTGTTGTGCACCAAGTCTCCAAAATATCTTCATCATGTCAGTGGTTCTCCACCTTCCTAATGCCATGACCTTTTAATACAGTTTCTCATGTTGAGGTGACCCCCCAAGCATAAAATTATTTTTGTTGCTACTTCATAACTATAATTTTGCTACTGTTGTGAATCATAATGTAAATATCTGATATGCAGGATGTATTTTCATTGGTCGAGACCCACAGATTGAGAACCACTGATCTATGTCCATTAAAGGACAACACCCTATTTCCTCACTCGTCTCCTAACAACCATGATTCTACTTTCTGTTTCTATGAATTTGGCAACTTTAGATACCTCATATAAGTGAAATTACCAAGTGTTTGTCTTTCTGTAATTGGCTTATTTTAGTATGCTGTTCTCAAGGTTCATCTATGTTTTATCATGTGTCAGATTTTCCTTCCTTTTTAAGGGTGAGTAATTTTCCCTTTTATGTGTAGAACACATTTTGTTCATCATTCACTTGTCAGTGGATATCAGAGTCACTTCCTCCTGTTGGTTACTATGAATAATGTGGCTAAAAATGGGCATGCAAAGAACTCACTGGAATTCTGTTTTCAATTCTTTTGAGTAATATACTGAGGTTGCTGGATCATATGGTAATTACATTTTTAATTTTTTGAGAAATCTCTATTTTGTTTTTCATAGTGACTACATTATTTTACATCCCTACCAACAACACAAATGGCAAGTTCTCATCAAAAGTTGTTTTTTTTTCCTTTTTTTTTGACAGTAGTCATGATAGTGGGTATCAGATGACACTGCATTGTGGTTTTAATTGGCATTTGTCTGATGATTAGTGATGTTGAGCATCTTTTCATGTTTTTTGGTCATTTGGGTATCATCTTTGGAGAAATGTCTAGTCAAATCCTTTGATCTTTTAAACAGATTATTTGTTTTTTGTTGTGAACTTGTAGGAGTTCTAGAATCTAGAGATTAATTTCTACCCAGGTGTATGATTTGCAAATATATTTTCCCATTCTGTAGGTTGCCTTTTCTCTCTGTTGATTGTGTCTTTTGGTGTACCTGTTAATATTTTTAAAAGCACTTACACATATAATATCTTACTGGGGACTGACAAATATCCTGTGAAGTGCAGGCAAGGTAATAAGCTAAGATAGGGCCAGTGATTTGTCACAACTTCCAGATCCTCACCTTTCTGAGTCTTAGCCTTTACTTTGGCCATGACACACATACAAAGAAATCTTGGAGACTTTTTTGTGAATAAAGAATAAGCTCCTGTATGTGATGAGGACTTATTGTAGGATAGGAGTGGAATTAAGGAAGAATTTAAGCAATATGGTTGGACGTTACAGAAATCAGAGAAAGCCCAACACCCAGCATCAAGGGTGCAACAGGAGCTGTATAATACATTCAGGCTTCCCTAACACTAGAAGGTAGAGACTAGAAAGCACAAATATCTTATGGGTTGATTTGTGTTCCTCCAAAATTTGTATGTTGAATCCCCAGAATGTGACCCAATTTGGTAATAAGGGCACTGCAGATGTAATTAGTTAGGATGAAGTCAGACTGGGGACCCCAATCCCATATGACTGTTGTCTTTGTAAAAAAGGAGAAATTTGGACCCACATACACATACAGGAAGAAGCCACATAGAACTGAAGGCAGAGATCATGGTGATGTTTCTCCAAGACAGGAACCCCAAAGATGGCCAGCAAACCACCAGAGGCTGGACTAGAGACATAAGACCGATTCTCCCTCACAGTCCCTAGAACAAACCCACCCTGTCGATATCTAGAACTTCTAACCTATAGAGCTGTAAGACAATATGTTTCTGCAGTTTAAACCACCCAGTTTCTGGAATAGCAGGCCTCAGAAACTAATAGAAAAGGCAATCCAAGAAGCTGGGAATCATGTTATCCCCCAGGAGAAGAGGTTTGTGGTCCCTAATGCAGAGCTCCATTCCTAACAAAGCTCAGTTCTTCTCTCTTGCTCAACTCCCTAGGTATCACTTTCTCTCTCTCTTTATTATCTCCACCCATATTTCCGGTTTGAATTCTCAAGGAAGAGAAGTTGTTGGGCAGATTGTGTGTGCTGATTATCTTTAGGTCAAGTGCCTGTCTTTGGTTCAATTAGCTGGGTCCAGGTGACCAGGTTTTTGTGGTGCCCAGTTGGGGATATACACACAAAAGGAAACACCTTTATTTATTTATTTATTTATGAAACACCTTTAAAAGGATGTAAGCATGATAAGCATTCTGAGGCATGGCCTGCCCTGTACAGTACAGGACATTTACATGTGGTATTCCGTCACAGGCTTAGCTTGATTTTAACAACCTCAACCCATTTCCTGACAGTTCTTTAGGAAAAATTAAATGGCCTGTTGAATGCCAGATTTTATTGTGGCAATAAATTAAGTCTAAAATATCAGTGATGAGCACGACAAATATTTATTTCTCACTCATGGTACATAGCCAGTGTGGGTCAGCTGGGTCTCTGCTCTACGCATTCACTTGAGCACTAGGGCTAACTGAGGCTCTACTGACCCGTGGCTGCACTGTCTGGAGCACATGCCTCCTTTCTGTCTGTAACAGAAGCATGAGACTGGAGGTTCTGTTTTTATTTCCTGAGGCTGGAAATGACATACATCTCTTCCATTCTCCTTCATTGGCAAGAACTGGTCACGTGGTCTATATGTGATTATGAACACTGAATAACACACTTCTCCAGGGCCAGGCAGAGAACAACCTATTGGTGATCACCAATAATGTTTACTCCAAATGTGTGCATGTTTCATGGAAAGCAGTTTTTAATCATTTGATTAATGGTACATTGAAATTAGAGTGCTCTCTGGGCTGTGATAGACCTAAGATTCACTGAAGGTTATGTGCAGTTTTTCTAAGCACTAATTTTTACCTATATATCTTTTTTTCTCATTCTGGAGAGCATGTTACAACACAAGGTGGGTGGGGATAGCATTATAGCAATAACACTGAATCCATTGTAATTCAACTTTTAAGGTAAACCATTCACAAAGTTAAGTTCTTTAGGAATTATTTATTTGAAATTATTTGCCTTCCATTTTGCATCTGATCAAGATAGTTTATTGTAGTACTTTGACTGAGAAACTACTCTCAAACTTGTTAAGGAGTTGGTCATTTTGAAAGTAGTGTTAAAGAAAAAATTCTTTTGACACTTGTTAAAATGGCAAAGAAGACTTTATTTAGGCCTGTTGCAGGAGGCCTCAGGCATCAATTCCAAATACTACAAAGACAGCTGGGGATTCATAGTCAACCAGCAGAGTAAGGCATCGGTGGATGGAAAATTACAAAGAGGAGGCATCAGGGTAGGGGATTCTTGCTAAATGGACTTACCAAGATTCTTGGTGTAGGCCAGAGTGATCAGATCTCAAGGGTGTGGGGATTCTCCCTAAAGGGATTTGGCAGCATTCTTGCTTTGCTTCCCTTTCCTTCTTGTCCCTCAGTGCTCCACATCTCTGATCTTTGACACAGTCATTAACACTGAGCCGCCTGGAGGCTAAATAAATAAGCTAAATGAATGAATAAACTATTATTCCTCCAAGTAGTATAAGAAGTATTCACATTTAAATAGATAACCACACATTGCTTCTTCACCTTTTGGCTAAGATCAAGTGTAAAAAGATAACCACAAACTCCTTCCCCCTTCCCACAATCTTTGCATACCACCAAGTTGCAAATACCCTTCAGGTCTTCTCAGAGTGGCCTTAAAGCACTCAGCTTATGGAGGGGGTGTAGTACTTTATAGATATTATATATTATAATAATATATATAACTTAGCTATTCGAGGACTTATCTTCTCTTCTTGGTTATGAACACAAGGGCTAGCACCTTCTCTTTCTGATGTCAGTGTAGCATCCTAGAACTTGGATAGTGTTTGGCACATGGCTAGCCATACTGCAAATCAACATTGTTGAACTGACTCAGAAAATGGCAATTATCCATCTAAGGATTGAATCTATGTGCCCAGAGAATTCCACCAGGAGGACACAAAATAAAGGCCCTTGCTGATTCTGGTTAAACTTCACTAATGTTATAAAACTCAAAATGAAGTTTATCTAATGTTAAAGTGTTGACCAAAGACTCAAAATCTTTAAAATCATTCTTTTTTTTTTTTTTTTTTTTTTGAGACAGAGCCTCAAGCTGTCACCCTGGATAGAGTGCTGTGGCATCACAGCTCACAGCAACCTCCAATTCCTGGGCTCAAGCGAGTCTCCTGCCTCCGCCTCCCAAGCAGCTGGGACTACAG